>JAJMAK010000099.1:0-47199 GCA_030572615.1 Metschnikowia lachancei
TGAGCGTGCTATCTCCGGCTGAATCGACCTTCTCTTTACAAAGTGCCCGCTAATCAAGGAAATTGGATTTTTTACACACCTGAATAAAGCCGGAAGCGATGGCTCTGTAGATTATGCTGTTCCGGTCCGGGACGATGTCTAAAAAACACTTGTACGGGGGAGAGGAGGACCAGCTCCACCCCTGGCTTTCAAAAAAAAATAAAACAATATCGATAATATATTTTTTATATATTTTTTTAGTTAAAATAAAATTTAACTAGATATCGATATCAGCCAAAAAGTCCAAAATATATTATGTAGTAAAAAACGTAGTCGATATATCTATCTCAATCAACACTGACCCCGAGCATAGACCGGGGCCGCGACCGAGGGCCCGCGAAAGACCGAGAGCAGAAATCAACACGAAACGTTTAGTCATACCGTTTGATTGGCTGACGAAAGCAAAGAGAAATCGAAATACCCACAATTTCCTAACCTTATTGTTCTATTTTGTTGACCTGCTGTCCATCATGGAACCACACGTGGCCGTGCTTGTTTTAGATACTCCTATCTCAGGGGTTGCCGAGACCTTCGGAGACTTTGGCGATAACACTATCGCGCTCATGAAAGGTAGCAAACTAGACTTTGTCAAGTATCAGGTGGCATTCGATGTGACTACCCCTGAAAACGACGAAGCAAAGGTGAAGAAATGTGAGGAGATTTTCGCCCTGTTATCTTTAGGAATCAAGCAGGGAGTAATAGTGGGGGTAATTCTTACTGGGTCTAGAACTGACTCGTTCTTGGAAAATCACCCTTGGATTGACAGGCTTGATAAGTTCATCCAAACCACTCTCTTTAATACGCCTAACTTTCCCATGGTGGGCTTGTGTTTCGGACATCAGATCTTGGCCAAGAATTTGGGTTGCAAAGTTAATAGAAACTCCGCCGAGAACGGATGGGAAGCAGGAACAATGACAATCTCTTTGAATAAGAGTATTTTAGATATTCCCATGTCACCTTTCCGGTCTGCTTTAGTGACCGAAGATGGTAAATTTTTGGAGCATGTTAACCTAGTCGAATTTCATCGGGACGTTGTTTATGGATTGCCTCCAACTTCTACACACTCTTTATTATCCAGTACTTCCTTTCAGAACCTTGGTAGTACTCCTAAATGTTCCATCCAAGGTTTAGTAACAGAGTCTGGTCCTGTGAAGCTTCTTACTTTTCAAGGTCATCCGGAATTTTCTACCCCAGAATCTTTGGCGATGCTTGAGCTAATGGCCCGGGATCAAAAAATTGATCGGGCGGTAATTGAGCGCCTGACCTATAACACCAAGAATTTAGAAAACCAAGGCTACATTATGGGAAAAGCAATTCGGGAATTTATAGAATCACACATTAACTTATAGAGTTGTGAAATTAATATTATGTCGCAAAAAGCACGATAAAATTTCGATGTCTCGTCTATTATATACTATTTACTCGTCGAAAAGTTTTTTGGATGGCGTAACGATTGAAAATCCCTGAAGCTTACCGCCCTGCCCAGTAGAAAACCGGGGTGCACCGTTGGTTGGTCCAGATTTATCCACCCTCTTACTCAATTTATGGTTAATCGAGTTGACTTTTTCTAGTTTGGCTTCTAGTGTTTTGATTTTTTCTTGAGCGACTTTAAGCTCAACGTTTCGAGAAGTCGTCAACTTTGTGATCATTTCTCTCAATTCATCCCTCTGAGTTTTTAAAGACATGATGAGAGGTTGATCACAGTCATGATAAACCCCTTCAGAATCTAAATCCCCCAGATGACTGTCTGATTCTGTATTTGACTTAGACAAGGGTTCACTGCTTTTCAACTTCGTCTTTAGTTCTGCATTTTCTTTCAAAAGCTCGTTGAATTTCTCCACCAAATGATTTTCTGAGTTATTTGCATTTGATGCCAATGTTTCATCAAGTTTATCTTGTAATTGAATCACCATTTCATTTTTTGCCAACAACTGATTATAAATTTCGTTCTTCTCATAATCAAGTTTCAAGGCGCTGGGAGATTGACCGTGCTCGGCCAAAATGGCGTGCTCCTCACTGATAAACCTTAACTTCCTTTCTTTGTTCAATTTCTCTTGTAAGTCAGTAATGATTCTTGATTTCTCAAGCTCCTCACTTGCAGACAAGTTCCGTGGTTCAGGACACTCGTTGAAACCTGATTTGGATCTAATACGAGCTTCCAATGCAAGCTCCCGTTTTATGGAGAAAGCTAACTCACTTGTGACCAATTGCAACTCACTTTGCAATTCATTGTTGCAAGTCATGATCGAAAGCTCTTCTTTCGTGAAAGTTAATGGTTTTGTAGACTTCTGCAGAGCTACGGACAAAACTCTTTTTCTGGAATGGCCCTGATCCTCGATTTCCCCTTCCTCAAACACGGCCTTTTTTGAGTTTGAGAGAGATAACTTTTTCATCAAATTCCGGGACTTAGAAGAAATTGAGGAAACTGATTTTCTCTTTTCTCTCTTATCGAGCTCGATATCTTGAATGGGTAAATTGCTCTCAGAAGTCTTTACCCGTAAGAGTGCACTGGAAGGAACAAGTCCTTTCAGTTTAAGTTCAGAGTTGGATCTCGAAATTGAAGATTCTCTGTGTATAGAAGCTGAAGAAAACAAGAACCCGTTCGATAAGTTTGAATTGGGGTCGACGACCTCCTTCGATGAAGCTTGTACCTTACCCGGTACATTAGAAATTCCATCTTTGGAATTATATTGTGTGCTAAAATCTTTGGAGGCAGGTATTCTGTTTGTGTCCGAATTTATCGATGCTTGTGTGGGATTTGTCTCAGTTTGTTTGGGATCATCTGTACTATAATTCGAAAAATTACTTGGAGAGTCACTGAATTCTTTTGATGAATGATCCGGATGGCCATCTAAAGATTGATTCACTTTTAAGGTACTCCCACCAGCCAAATTGTCAGACCGAGAGGCGGTAGACGTACTTAACGAGTTTTCAACACCAAAATCAGGAATGTCAGCCGTTTTAGACGATGACGGCGTCACGCATAACTTGCCGAAATCTGTGTTTTGCGCTAGGCTCTTGACTTGTAGATTCCTTTTATTTTGATTTGGCTCCGAGTTGTTCAAAGTATCATCTGTTGCCAGAGCTTTCATTTCAGATGATCCCGAGTGGATATTTGGTTCCAAATCCGAAAAGTCGCTGTCTTCGAATGATGCATTATCAGAAAGGTCAAAAAAGCTTCTTGAACTTTTCCGTTTTGGTTGGTCAATGAGACTCAAGATATTTCTTGAGCCAGTTGCTTCATCATCAGACCGTTGATCAATGGAGCTACTTGAAGCGGTGTTGAACAAATCGAGTTTTCTCACACGCATAGAGTTAGATTTCGTTACAGTCGATTTTCGAGAGATCTGCGGGCTTTCGTGGTCATCGAAGTTGTACACATGATTTTTATCTGCTTTCAGTCCGGATAAAGGTGGAGCCACACTTGCGGAGCCACCAAACTGGAACGACGACAGCCTTGACTCCGAGTCGAATGTCATTTTAGTCTTCTCTTCCTCCTCGTCCTCCTCTAGTACATTTGTGAGAGACTCGTTTGATGTTGCAGTCATATTGGGCACATGAATCAGAAAAGGTTGAGAGTACTGAGTTTTCTCTGTCCCGGACACGTGAGAGTTAAAGCTGGAGTTGTTGTATTGAAAGGTGTTTTGGTGTGCACCCGAAGGACTGGTCATGATATTTCTCTGGTTTCCAGGCGAGAACCCCTGGGGGATTGTCATTGACTGAGCCTTTTGACCATATGTAACACCTTGATTAGGAGAAATATGCATGCCGTTATTTGTAAGTGAATTAGACCGAGGGCCCTGGGGACTCTTACGAAATGACTGAGGCGCGCCTGATCGTAAGGTCATTGTGTGATTGTTCCCCTGGTGTTGAATTTGGGGACTTCCTGGCCCACTAAATTGCATTTGTTGGCGCATTGGAGGGGTCTTGTTTACATGACGGCCAGAGTAATGATTATTTTGATTCGTGGAGTGTGGCTGACCAGCTGCGTTCGGTGGATATTGTGGACCTTGGCCATTCATAGGTGCGTACGTTCTTGGTGGGTGGGGGCCCGCAGAGAATCCATGGCCTTGGTTTGGCTGACCTCTAAGCATGGCATTTGAGTTTAGAGACATCGCACGAGAGTTGGGTGCACCCGCACCGTTCAAAGGGACCCCCAAAGAGTTTGCACGATTAGAAGGCGTATTAGTGAAGGACATCGACCGAGCATCTTGACCAGGCATTGGGTTTCCACCACCAGCAAGCGACATCGCACGTGCACTTTGAGCCAAGTTGAGTTTCTTTTGATGATTCATGAACTTTCTATACTGGACATTATTGAGACTTTTGGTGCCACCAGAGCCAGGCATACCAAGCACAGGGATGATTGGAGCAGTGTCCAAATTTCCAAGCGCCGAAGTATTGTATCTGCCAGCGCCACGGAGGTGTGCAATATCGTTAAATGACATGTCGCCTCCGGAAATATCACCGAAATCGGCACCCATGTCCTCATCGAACTGACCTCCCAGATTGTCCTTTCTTCGGAAAAATCTTTGCATTGACAGGGAAGTCATAGATGCCTTTCGTGACGAAGGGCCACTAGGGTGGGGTGACGTCTTGAGCAATGGCGTGACTAAGTCGTGATTTGAGTATGTGTTGTGGTTTGGTTGGCCGCCCATATGCGCGTCGCGTGCCGACTGGGTGTTTTGATGATGCATTGGAAGATGTGCCCCGGACTGATGGTTTTGACCTTGAGCGGCAAATCCTGACATGGTATTGACATCGGAATATTGTGGGATACCATTTTCACTAGCCAAGAGCTTCAGTCTGATTTGGGATTTGGATGCTTCCATGGCTTAAACGAGTGATGGGATAAGAGTTTTTGTGGGCAGCGATGGTATGTAAATGGGTGCTCCTAAAGGTATGAAAAAAGATTCGAAAAACACCAAGTGATAAACAACAGCAACAAGGGCGACGTCAATTTAGATCGAAACAAAATTAGCGAGTGTTGTTGATGGAATTTTGACGAGAAACAAAGTTGAAAGTGGGATGGCGCGTTCGCAGGCTTAACAGAAGGCAAATGTTGAGGTTTGTCCTGCCGCAGCACCGGAGTTATAAGGTATGCGGCGGCTTGATAGATAAATCGCTCAGATGAAGGTTATGGAAACCAACACAAAAGGGAGATAGAGAGGGCAAAGAATCCGCAAAGTGTGTTTCAAATGATGCACAAGAACGAGCAAGCTGTTCTCTCTTGACAGGAGTCTCTTATAAGAATGATTCTCGAAGGTTTCACGGTGAGGAGATCAGTAGTGTATCTCCAACTGGGGAAGCAAGAAAAGGGTCTGGCTAGGCCGTAGGCAGGTAGGCGAGCGCGCGGGAGTGTATGAAGCTGATCACGTGCGAGCCCAAATTGCTTGTTTTTTCTTTTGGTTGTTTAATTTTACACTTTGTCTGATAATTTTTCTTGTCTGAGTTGCACTTGGGCCAGAGAACGTGGCGGGGACGAGAGGACCCGGCTAGAACTCAACGCACAGTCTACAAACCACATACAAGGTGGTATATACGTAAATCAAAGATAACAAAAAGCTTATGAGAAATATCAACGATTTATGATAAGGCAGGGGTTATGCTACAAGGTTTACTGATCGAAGATTGCCACTGGCAGAATATATATTAGGGCCACTTTGCCAAGCTTAGGAGGACCGAGACTTCATTCTATTTCCCAGCGGCCGCGCGACTCCACGCAGAATTTTTGGAAGAAAAGAAAAAAAAAATCATAAAAAGAAAGCGAGCACATAGTCTGAAATGGCTGGAAATGCCAGAAAACAATTTGCACCCTGAAGGGGGGAAATTCAATCTGGAGCTTCTCGAAACTAATTCATGTAGACATGATTATTTTTTAGAATTTTTCTTCACAGAGCTCTTAGACTTGTCAAAAACATTGGTATACATTCAGTTCCATTTCTTGAACTCGTCAGTATATGGCCCAGGTCTGCCGTGCCCTCACATGCTGCAATAGACCTCTGGCCTCAGACCAGACCTCTCAGTACATGCCACATGTTTCACTAGCGCATTTGATGATCGACAACCACACCTACGATTTTGTAGCGTTTCTTGAAAAACATCACCCATTTTTCGAGAGCTTGATGCTGCTTTTCAGTAAAATCGCTGTATTCCCATTCCTCTATGATGTCGTGTTTGTCACGGTCCCCGTAACTATCGGTTGGTTTGAGCTGTAGCCGGTTGAGCCCCAAAAGCCGGCTCACGTCTTTGCCAACTAGCTTATGGTAGCTCCGTCCAACTCCATAGTTACCCTTGTTATTAGTCACGTCGTAAATGTATCCCTTGATGGCGACAAAAATTTGCGATCTATCCTGACCATTATATCTGCGGAGCTGAGATCGCGTGTATATCGGTAGCTTATGGATATCCACTTGGGAATTGTAGATCTCGATGTCTTGCGGCAAGCCGTCCTTTGGTGCTTCCATGGAGTGATTGTGGAATAGTGACCTTGGCGATATGAAGCCAGAATTTTTCGACTGGAATTTAGCTCAGGTAAGTAACACCGTTTCCAGGGTATCCTCTTGTATTGAGCACTGTAAGACAGACACTTTCGTCTAAACGTAAACCCGTGGGGCCGAGCTTCCCGTGCAGGATGAGAGTATCTGTCAAGAAGGAGACACTATTTTGCAAAGCTGGCGCGGGCCTGGCCTGGAAAATGTATGTATGAGATGCTGCGAGTGGCAGTACCTTGCAGTGAAGACCCGAAAAAATACCAGCATAAACTTGTGGTTTCTATCTTGAGGATTTTGAGAACAAAAAAAAAACAGCTCAAAATATTAAAAAGATACTTGATTTCTCAAAACTCTTCAAATTTACTTAGTATTGCACGACTTGTTAATTTACTCTCATGACTGCCCCATCGTAGGCCGGGGCTGTAGCCAATATTCGCGCATGGGGCTATACATCGTTGGGGCCGATGTCTACGCACGTATCTTCCTCGATGGTCTAGCCACCAAAGTTTCAATCACCAAAGTTCCAATTACGAATCACTCTTATCTTTATAAATTATGGTATGCATGAATAGGCACAATCTATCGTTGTGAGACCGACCACATGGAATCTACATTTAATCACTGTTGAAGATTTCTGGCTCAATATTTGCTAGTTTAATAGTGTCGTTGTTACTAACCTTTAGGCTGACGAAAGCGAAAAGTATCCCCCTAAGATCCAGAAGCTTTTTACCCCTAGATTGCCTCTTCTATATAAAAAACCCATTGATCACCCACCAGAGAAACGTTCTTCGCATCTAATAACACCTCTGAGGAATTGGAAACTGCAAATCGAACAGTACAAATCTCAGTTTGGCAAACCAGTTTCAAACAGTCAAAAAAGTCTTTCCAAAAAGGAACAGCTTGCCGAATCACATAGACGCCAGTTACATGAATGGGAAGATACCGATGCTTTCGCTGAGAACAAGTTCTTGAAGGATCCATACCGTACGGTGTTTGTTGCCCGTCTCTACTACTCCATGACCGAACTAGATCTCTCTAAGTCATTTGCTCAATACGGTAGTATAGACTCCGTGAGGATTGTCAGAAACATTGAAACCGGCGCGTCCCGTGGGTACGGATTCGTAGTGTTTGAAAGGGAAGCAGATGCGAAGAATTGTATACGCGAGTTGGCCCCCACAGGCCTAGCCGTTGATCCCCCAGAGGGAACTTCCAAGCCAAGGAAAATACTTGTGGATATGGAACGAGGGCGATTGATTCGCAACTGGCGTCCGAGACGTTTGGATGGGGGATTGGGAGGCCGCCACTACACGCTGCCTAGTGCTCTTCATTCTAAAGACGCATCTGCTGCTGCTTCAGGAAGAAGGGTCAATCTTTCCCAAAACCCATACCAGCTGGCCGCCCCACCACCGAAATTTCAAAAGAGACCACATCCGGACAGGTACTCGTCGCCGGCATCTGTCAAGCGACCTGCAATAGACTCGGACCATTATAACCACGCAGGCCCGCGTGCTCCTATTGTGGCATCCTACTCTTCTACATCCCAGCATCCATCGGTAGCTTCTGCGCGGGGCTCGGATACGTCATTCAAAGACAAATATGCAAAATATCAAAACGTAGGCTCTCAGCCATCTACAAATGACTCAGGGAGGTCTATAAGGTCTATACGCCAACGCGATTAGTTTAGTTTAATTTGATAATCGCCTAATTTGATCTGAGTTTCGCGTAAATCGTTATATTGTGTGTGTGTGTGTGTGTGTGTGTGTGTGTGTGTGGTAACACATGCTAAATTCTATACTTTTCTTGGGTCTTCCTTTCTAGACAGCTTGACCCAGGCATTTAACATTTGAAACGAGTCTTGAATCAATCCACGAACGTCTGAGTCATCTTTTTTCAAACGAACTTCAATGTCTCCAATTAGGCCTCTCAATTTCTCCAATGCGATGTTCATTATCTCTAGGCTTGAAGAGCCTTCGTCTTGAACTATCAGCTTGTTTAACTTCCTTGAAATGGATTTTTCAATGTAGCGGCATTGGTTGTAAATGTATGGACTGAGGGTTGTTTCGTCGATCGGAAACTCGTCGATCTCTTTCAAAAAACCTTCGAAATCATTTCTGAAAATGCGATTGCGGAGTTTTAGATTAAGACTTATCATTCTTCTTCCATCGTTCATGTCGACGCTATGCAAAGAATCTAATAACAACGATGTTGTCTCGAAATCGTAACTGTTCATGCTTCGCCTTGCTAGCAACAACTTGTCGCTTGTGTTCAAGTCATTAAAGGTACCGTCAACAAATCTGCGGAAATCATCTTTTTGGGGGTATCCTAACAAAAAATGGTGAATGGACAATCTTGTGGCAGATCGGTTCATTCTCATATCTGGAAGTGTTTCCAAAATCACGGCCCTCAATGAAGCATTCAGATTTCTAAGAGTGTTTTCAATGACATGATAATCAGGTCTGATGCCCTTCCGCATGACGTCGCGTATTCCTTCAACCATTCTAAACTGTACTTGGTGTCTCTTTTGAACCTTGACAATCGGCTTTCCAGTCGATTGTTTGATATTTGACCATCCCGACAGTGCGTACTTCTTGTCATTTTCCAATGTTGCTTTTTTCATTGCGCATGGGGTCATTTTGGATCCTGATGTCACAATTTGGCAATCTTTTCCAATGATTAATTTTTCATCCATTGAAAGATCGCCATTACTTTGCAACCATTCATGGAAGCTGAAAGCAAACTCTTCTCCATGATAAGGGTAAGTTTTGATAAATGCCTCAAATAGTTGCTTGACGTAAATAGGCTCAAACGTAATATATTTCGACACGAACTTATCCATGAATTTGGAGAGAAGGACGAACTTTGAGTTTGAAACATAATGTTGAATAATTGAGTCATATGCGAACTTTGATATCGGTATATCATCCTTCTTCATTTCCTTGAGAATCAACTGAACCATTGTCATGTTACAGTATTTCGAAAAGAAGTGGATATATGACTCGTAGTAGACCTTTAATGCATGCCTAGAGTTACCAAGAGTGTTTCTGAGTTTCAAAATCTCGGTTACATCATCAGCCGTCAAGGTTTTCTTCTGATTATTATCCCTGTGTAAGATTCTGGTTTGGGTTCTAACCATTTGAACAAGAAAGTTATTTTCGTACCCCGATGCCTCGCATAACTTATTAACAAGACTGATTTCATTTTCTGTACCAAATTTGTAGGTCTGCTCGGCCAACAAAGCGATGGTTTTTGGATATGGGCTTTCACAATTGTTGGATGTTAGCCAAAGATGCGAGATTTCATATAAGTTATCGTAAAGAGCACCAACCTTCACAAATGCAACCAAAGTCGATGATACAAGGGATTCCGAGAGTGGTTTATTCATCGCCACTATGCTATCGAATAAAGATTTGGAAAATTGAACGTCATAGTTATAGACGAATGCAGATATCACATAGCTTAAAGTCCGCGAGTCATAACTAGGACTTTTAAGATATAGATAGAGCAATTTTTGAAGCTTTTGCAAGTCTCCTTCATGGTAGCACAACCAGATATAGTTCTGCAAAAACAGATTATTGATTATGCCGATAGACTCGTATAGACTGAACGTCTTATGGAGGTAAGTTAAACGATGCACAAATTTTATCGAAAGGTTGGAATATCGTAGATCGTTTCTCCAGTAGAAAGCTGGTGACTCTACCACAGATTGAAGAAGATAAGAATCGACGTTATCTGTCGGTAGCTCGTTATAAACACGAGAAGCCATTTCGTTGAGAAGCTCAACGGGAACAAGCACACTTTTTTCTTTACATTCCTTGATTCTGGTGTACATACCCGCAAAGTCACCCAGTTGAAACAACCGCACGATTTCTATTTCATCTTGAGAAATTTCAAATTTGATGTCTTCATTTGGAGTCGAACTTTGCGTGTCCAAACTTGCATGAGCGGACGACAACACTGGTGCCCGAGCACTTCGGTTTTCAACAAAATTTTCTTGAGAGAAAGCTTCCTTTTGTGGTTTGGAAAACTCCTTTTTCCTTGCTGCTAGCTTATGGCGAATGTCTCTGGATGTTTCCTCAAACCAGTACGCGTACGACGCATCTCGAAGTTGAAGATTAGTGCAAAATGGATGCCGAGAAGCTTTAAATGCCGGTCTTCGTGCAGATGGCTGGTAGTGTTTTATATTCCACACAAGGTTATTGAGATTTCGTATCAATGGAAACTGTCGTGGCATGTTAAAAGCTCATAAGTATATACAGTGGGGGATGGCTGAACGGCAGAGTCGAGGTCGTTTTCCTTAGTCCAGATACAAGAACACGAAATCGTTGGTAATACAGACGAGGGTTTATTTTGGATGTATTGCCTCCCTTTTTTTTTTTTTTTTTGAGTCTTCAAGCTTTCTAGTTTTGTTTCCTGTGATTCTTTTTCGTGAATTCTATGGCCAAATTGGAAACTGATGTGGAGCTTGGGCCAATCTTAGCACGAGCTGGTTAGTTTTTTTTTTTTTTTCTCTCTTTTTACGCGGCAGATATTCTTGTTGCTCGATTGGCCCGAAACAATAGCCTGATTCCATTTACAAAGACTAGGGGCTTCTTGTCACCATGTTGAGAAATAGTTTGTAAGTCTGGTCATTTCTATTTTCTAAAATTGATTGAGTTTAGCATGAAAGTATAAAACTATAAAATTAAAACACTCACATAGGACAAGCCCGACAAAACCACAGGAACAAATTTGGCACAACCATATATTCGCACGCAGCCGACTTCAGAGATCTCAGTTTCTTTGAGTGGCCCAGTTCACGTCTATTTCCCCACGGTCGAAACGAGCGAGATGAAAACTTTCTGATGATCGAGTATCGAAAAGATTCCGACAAAGGCTCTTAATATTTTCTCTCATATTAAAAAAAGAAAAACAAGGAAGTAAAGTTTGTTCTCGGTATTATGTACAATATGAATTCTAGGCTTGGCTCAATTTCGCGAGGCGTTCTCTCTTTGCTGATACTTCTCTCATGTCAAAGGTTCGAGGCAAGAAAAACAATATTACGCATGAATATTGAAAATCAATCATTCAGCAGTCAAATTTGATTTACTTTTTTTTTGTTCTTTATAATTTAATAAATATATATTAGATCCTAGTTTTTTTTTTAAAGAAACAATTGTATTACAGTATCACCTTTCCTACGTGGAGAATCTTCTTGGCCCAAGTGCCCATGGGGCCAGTCTCGCGCTTCCCCGCGATTTCATCCGATCTGAGACTTCCCACGCCTGTTCTCACGATAAAAAGATTTCCAATTCGCCAAGGAACGAAAAAAAAAATCCAAATAACAACAAACAAATATGGCGACATACCCACACAATCTAGCGGTTCCCCTGGAATTGGACTATTTAGTCAACACGTTGCGCAGCCCCAGCCCATCCACGACCGTGCAAAATGTGTTAGGGTACCTCTATAATTATTTGCCTTACGTGAAGCATGAACACAATTTGAAAATCGTACTTGCAAGCTTTTTGAACAGTCCCGTGTGTTTTGGTGCCAAAATTCCTTCCTTCAATGATAATTACTTGATAATTGAGGTATTTAAGCTCATTACCGAGAAAAAACTCAAAGTATCACAGCCCAGTTTGCCCATCAAGACATTCTACCAGGTACTAGGAAAAGAATTACTCCATTTTGTCTCATTTAATCCTCTCCAAAATAGCTGGAAGGTCTTGCCTATAATCGCAGGCATCTCGCTTTCAAATGAGTTGCGTGGCCATTTACTTCCAAGCTTCCTAGAGTATCGCTGGTTTTTCTCTGACTTCGATTCTTCCATGCACAGGCTTTTTATTAGCAGTTTTCAAAATACCATGTCCGCTTCTATACACAAGGACATTGTTGATCTCTCTTTAATCAGCTTGGCCTTAAAATACCGCCATTCTGAAAATATAAACGAATACCTTGGGGTAGTGGATCCAACTTTTGTCATCAAAAGACTTATCGGTATCTTATATGGTCCTGATGGTAGTGCTCAGGTCTCTAAGTTATTTGCAGATTGGAGCCCTAATAATATTGATCTTGAGGAAATAATTCTGCATAAAGTTTTTCAGAATCCAACTATTAAGCATTTAAACAGGTTGTCCTTCTTATTGGAACAACTCTTTGGAAACTTAGACTATAATCAGAAATATTTTGATCTCATTTTGGAATCTTTGTCTTTGTTATTGATTTTCGATAGAGATTTGAACCGTTATACCGAGTCTAACAACATTATCAATACTGGGGCCGAAAATCTTAAAGAGAACGATATTTATGAACAACAGTATTGGCGTTTGATGAAAAGTATTCTTTTCCTGCAAGTTCTAATATTCCAGGGACTCATCTCAAGGTTTATGCGCCTGAGAAAGCCGGGTGTTCTAACACAGTTTTTTTCTTCAAGCCGAAAGACGATGCGATTGGAGAATGAGTATAGAGAGATATGTTCCCCCATACTTCATTGCCTATATTACTTGAACTTTATCTTGATAGCTGTCGGAAAAGGTGGCTTTGATGGCTACAATTTTGTCTACTACGTGAGCATGGACATCGTCTTGCAGAACAATGTTCCCAGCCAATTTGAGCAACTTTCTCGGTTGTTGATGGGAAACTATGAGGTCGATTTACATCCTCAAACACTCAACTCGAACTACGTTGCTCGATGTAAGGTTCTTTTCGTGCTTGGCATGTGGGAAAATTATTTTCAACAGTCTCCGGTGAAAGATAACGCTTTCGTCGATTATCTCTACTCGACTACCTTTGACATGGTGAAAGATCCATACATTCAGGACACATATATAATCGAAGCTGGACATTCTGTTTTGTTGGCTTACTTCTCTGATATGGAGAATTCACAAGACAACTTGCAAAAAGTACTACAATACTTTGAATTACTTGCTGCGCAATTCCCTGTCAGGTTATCTGCTCACCAATTCGGTTTAGCTGTTGAGACTTTGGGTAAGAAAATCATGACGCATTCGATCATTTATGAGAATGGGTTCTACAAAAGCTCAATTGATGAATTTTTGCACTTTGTGTATTTTAAATGTTTCAACACTGTTCCTGGCCAACCGATTGAAAACCGAAAGGTTATTTCATTCAACTCAGCACAGCCGGTTACAGAAATCGAAGCGTCCTCTACGATGTCCCAGCTCAAGGCGAATAAAGAAAACAAGGATACTATCGAGAGTGACAAAGCGGGAAAGCCAATACATATGTTTATGGATGTATCTTCTTCGGTGGAAAAAGACTCAACAGGCTACTTTGCCACAAGAGAAACACCGAATACATCCAGAGAAGGGCTCATTGTGGCATTTTTGAATGTGGTTCCATATCTCCCAATGAGTATCTTCGTGTATTGGCTCAATAAGATCTGGAATCTCATCATGGCAAGCAACAAAGAAGAGCAGAAATTCTTGATCAATCGAATGTGGAAGTGCCTCAGTGAGAATCTTGATCTTAATAGATGTGAGGTGGGCTATGATTGGTGGTACGAAACCATCAGGGCTGCGGAGCTCAACATCGGCCACGAGCCTTCGTTATTTAAGTTGTAAGATGTAGATAATGAAATATTTTCAAGGCTTATAACCACAAGTATTTTAGGTAGGTCTAATAGAACCGAGGAATTCAAAAATAGATGTCCTCACCGATCCGCCTACGCACATTCACATAGTGTGCGATCATCCGTCAATGGACTTTATTGTAATCACCAAAGTCACTGATCAAACACATTCCTTTGTAATTGAAAAGTTACTTAGAAAATTCAAGGGTCTTATTTTGAATATTCCCCACAAACGGGTTATAGTTCTAGTGAATGCCAAAATTGTTCACTTCTATTGATACGTTTGTTACGGTACGAAGAAGTGCCAGCTTTGGGGCAAAACTGTGTGTTGTGGAATTCTTGGAAAGCACCTAGTTATGAGTGTGAGTTTTGCAAAGATTTTCTAGGAAATATTCCCGAAAAAAGTCATTTTTTATAGCTTTTCATGTTTCAGAATCATGTTCTTTTTTTTTTTTTTTTTTTTTTTTTCCTTCCACATGCACACACTATCTATGCCATTCCATGGGCTACTCTTCGCGACATGCACAGTATACATTAATGCGATGAGATAGACTCACCTTCAACATTAGTCACTAAACAAAGACGATGCCTAGAAAGAAGTCCGCTTCCAAGAAAGCTCAGGAGAAATCCAGTGAGCCAAAGCCATTAAAGACCATAAATGAGGAAACCACCAAACGTTCAGAGAACAAAGATGCCGCTAAAGATGCCGAAACGGGCTCTGCATCCGAATTGGAGTCTTCAGACTCTGAAATCGAAGACGACTATGGAGAATTGTTGACTGAAAACGTGGAGAAACTGATTCAAAAGGTGATGGAAACCCTTAAAACGGATCCCAAGAAGCTTTTGGATCCAAATGCCAAATTCTTCGATGAGAATGATACAGCAGTTGAGAGAACGGCAGGCGACAAGCCCATCTATTTGAAGGACTACCATAGAATGAACTTATTGTCAGGAGATTATAAAAATGACCAAGAAAATGAGTATGGAACTGTTGATGGTGAAAAGCCATATGCTGTTGTTGAACGAGAGGAAAGAGATAAGCTTCTTGCTGATATCAACGATGCTTTCGAGGATGAGGATGAGGATGACTTCATGAAGAAGAAGGAAAAAGTCAAGGCCGATCCAGAAGACGCTCCCATCCAATTGCCAGACCTGAAAGCTCACCCAGAAGATTTCTTACTGTCTTTCCTCAACAATGAAGCCTGGATTCCAAAGAAGAATGATAAAGTGATTGACTTGGATGAGATAGATAAGGATGACGAACAAGATTTCGATGATGCTGTTGAAGACTTTGAAAAGGCATTTAACTTCAGATATGAGGATCCAAACTCAGCTGAGATTGTTTCTTACGCGCGTACCCAGGCATCTTTGAGAAGAGGTAAAACAAATTCCAGAAAGAGGGCCAGAGATAAGAAGATTGCCCTCAAGGAACAAGAAAAACACGAGATCGAACAAGCTTTGCAGAAGAGAAAAAACACAAAGGTCAACAAAGTCATGGATAGATTGAAAAAGATCAAAGAGGCCGTTGGTGATGACGTTAGTGACGAAGTCATTGAGAAGGTGTTTGGCGACTCGTTGTTGAATGATGACTTTGATGACGCTGACTGGGATAGCCGAATGGCCGAGATTTTTAACGAGCAGTATTATGGATCTGAGATGTCTAAGCCTGAATGGGGTGACGATGATGAAATTATGGCAGAGTTCCATGCCCTGAAGGAAAATGATGACGAAGAAGAAGACGATGATGAAGAGGATGAAAACGAAGCCGTCGAAGAAGAAGAAGACGAAGACAAAGACAATGCGGCGGGCAACGGTATCTCCGAAGAAAAGGGCAGCAAAACTAAGAGTAAGAAAGACAAGATAAAGGAGAAGAATTTGGTCAAGAAGGACAAGAAATCTTTGAAGGAAAAAGCCCAAAAAATTGTTGAAGCAAACACGCTTAAGATCAGAGAAGAA
Organism: Metschnikowia lachancei; assembly: GCA_030572615.1. Lineage (NCBI taxonomy): Eukaryota > Fungi > Ascomycota > Pichiomycetes > Serinales > Metschnikowiaceae > Metschnikowia > Metschnikowia lachancei. The sequence goes on from JAJMAK010000099.1 coordinate 16,060, forward strand.
GTGGAAGAAGAAAGAGGACGGTCAAAGGAGGGAGATATGAAATTCAAATACAGAGAAGTTTCCCCTGAGAGTTTTGGCTTGACCACTAGAGAAATCTTTTTGGCTGACGACCTGGACTTGAACAAATTCATCAGCATCAAAAAGTTCGCCCCCTACAAACCAAAGGATGTTGCATTGAAAGACAAGCGAAAGTTCACCAAGAAAAAACACTTGCAACAATGGAGACATGAGGTGTTCAGAGATAGAGATGGGCCTGCCAGACAGGCGAACGAAAAGGAAGATGAGATTTGGATCCCTAATGAGGATGAGGAGCCTCCAAAAAAGATGAGCAAGACGAGTAAAAAGACCACAAAGTAACCTAAAATTATACAGCTTTTCTTTTACAATTATCTATAACAACACAAAATATATCAAATCTAGGTTCACTCGTATCTATTGGGGAAGCTCAAAATCGACTTTGCAGCTTCTCTCTTTTTGTTTCTCAAACTGTAGCTTTTGATGGATCTCTTTGTGTCTTCCTTGTCAACCTCCTTGGCTTCCAATTTCCGTAAGTAGAACTTGACACCTAACCATGATGCGACACTTAACAAAACCATAAATGCGAGGATACCCCAGAACCAAATATCCTCCTGTTCTCCTGGAACATGAACGTTCATTCCAAAAAGACCGGTGATCACATTCATGGGAAGGAACATCGTACCAATCATTGTCACATTACCCAAAATCTTGGTGACAGTCAAGTTCGAGTTAAAGGATTCAACTTGCAACTGAGCCAAGTAATTAGCATGAGATCTGCTGAAAATCTTTTCATAGGCAGACAAGTTTTGGAACATAGTAACAACGTGATCCTGAATATCGCCCAAATACAAAGCAATGTCTGCCCTTGGTTGAACACGGCCCAGAGGTGGGTGGTACTGAGACATCATGCTCGAAGGAGCACCAGGTGGAGGACCAAAATTCATACCGCTAATGGCAGGTGAAGCAGCATTAGTAGTGCCAGCTTGAGCTGTCATACCTGCTAAGTTGACGCGCGAGGTCGCTGGGTTTGTAGGAACCGTCCATACCTCATCTTGGCATCTCTTGGCAAACATTCTAATGACATCAGCTTTATTAGAAAGAAGCCTCATTAAAGTCATCACCTTTCTTCTTGATTCACCAATTCTTCTCAACATAGAGCTAAAATTCACAGTAAGTGCTTCAAATACAGAGTCCTCGATAGCATCGGCCTCGTATTCGATTCCAGTGATAACCGGTGCAAAACCATCGGTAATATCATCAATCATGGCATAGCCAATCCAATCAGCACTGACATCAACGTAGTCACGCAATTGTCTCACTCTTCTTCTCACATTAGCTGGGTGGGATACTGGCGAAAAGTGGAAAGTCAACACACCTTCTCTGAAAACAACAATGTACATGTGGATAGGCTCCAAGTAATCCTCAGACTCCTTATCAGGCTCGAATGTATGGAAACAAAGAAAGTAATAGTTCTTGAACAACTCCACCTTCTCTCTGGACTCCTGCATCCGAATATCTTCTGCAGTCAAAGGGTGAATACCAAAAGCCTTTGCCAAGGTTTTCATCTCAGCATCAGTAGGACAGGTGCAATCCAACCACCAGGTGCCTTCCCCGTTCTTGAAGAGTTCCCTGACGCTGGTTCCAGATGACACCAACGAAGGAATATCTGGCGAGTGAACAGTCTCTTCATTGTCGGAATGAAAAAAAGAGAATCTGTCAGGAAGCTGAATCTCACCGTTATTAATTTTTGTACCCCCGAATCTGACATTGTCCGAAGAAATATCGTCGACTTTTTCGTCAACGAAAACATCGTCAGACGAGTCAGATCCTTTGCGGGTGAAGTTTGCACCGTAAGAAGGCTCTTCAACCACAGAGCCCCTTTGCTTTCCTGAGAAAGCACTTTTAGTCTTCTTCAAAATATTCTTAGGTGAGTACCTCTGGGCATTTTGGCTTTTCACTGAGCCAGAGAAAGAGCCACGAACGTGGGCATTTGGGCTTAACCTGTCCACAATCGCAGAACCCTGCTCTTTAACATAGAGCAGGTTTTCTCTCTCCTCATTGATGAAATCCTCGATTTCGTCGAAATCAATACCATTGATTCTCACATGTTCACGCAACATTGGAAAACAAACATCTTCCTCGGTCTCCTGGGAAGATCTCGAGGCATGCGAGTCAGCCTCCAGATCAACAGACGACCTAGAAGGTCTACGTTCTCTCTTTGCGTAAAATCCACGGGGGTTATTGTCCACTGATGGGTGGGAATCATTGGAGGTAGTTTTAACGATACGGGGCAAATCATTTCTGTTAGTTCTCGATTTTCTTCTTGAGAAACCACGGGGGTCCTCAAGAGGGTCACAAAAAGAGTGAGATCTCGAGTGTCTGCGAACAGGAGCATCTTTGCTGTCACAACAAGGCAAAGCCAAATTATCCTCGGGAGGAGGGAGGGTTTCACGTTGATTACGGTGGTCATTTAACACCTCATCGTTGCGTTGCTGAGAGACAGCACCGGAGCGGATTTTCGAGGATGAAATGGAATACTCGGAATCAGACATTGTAGGCAGATAGCAGAGACGGAGATTGCTAGTTATTGAAAATTTTCAGCAAAGAGCTTGAAGGTGTATTATGGAATTTGTGTTGTTTCTTAAAAAGACGAAAGTCTCCTTTGTTCGGCAATAAGTGATGCGCTTTAGGGACGACACTCAGACTAAAGAGAATGGGTGAAGGGTTATTTTGTAATTCAACGGCGCTGTTCCAACGATCTTACCATAGCTGGGAAAGATATTAACAAAACTCCTTAAGATGGCTTCATAAAATGAATAAAGGATATTTGGGTTTTGGTGTGGGAAAAAAAAAATGGTAAAAAAAAAAGAGCGAGAAAATATCTTTTAAGTAGCATGCGGGCAGGTGCAACGCGAGGGAAATTGCATGCGGCAATAGCCGGTATCTCAGCCAAGGACCAATATACAGACTACGACCACATGGAGGAAAGGCGAAGGCCAATAATCATGGCCGATTTGCTCGGCATCGTTTTTTCCTTTGTTCTTGTATTAATCGCAATTTACCTGTATCATGTGAGATTTTTTTTTTTTTTTCGTTTTTTCGTTTCTCAATTTTCTTCAAAAAATACAACCCCCCTATTTCATTTCGTACTATTTTTTGCTTACAAAGGGCAGCCGAGAGCGGTAGTATTCCCAAAAAATCTTCTCAAAAAATCCTCTCAAAAAGCACTACTAAAACAGTAATTAAGAAGTCCTCATAAGCTTAATCTGTCACTTCAATTTGACAGAATTAAATGCACGTTGCTGGACTGGATTAATAGCGCACACAGGAGGCATCGGTGGCTCATTCGGGTCACTGTGAAGGACGATGCCGTGCGCTACTGCTGATATCCGTGAATCTTCGATGCCCCTTTTTGCGAAAAACAATCCGTAGCCTAATGAATAAATACCAGATACTTGTTGAAGGCAGTAATCACTTTTTTTTTCAAGCAAAAGAAGAAAAAGTTTCAGGCAAACGTCAAGAAAAAGCTTAAGCGTGAACTTGAAGCAAGTCCAGAGAACAATGAAAAATCTAAGCCGCTAACTTTTTTTGACTTGGCATTATGCTCCTAACCCACGGCCAAGGCTAACCGGTTCAAGTGTCCTCATTGGATTGAAAGCTGTAACGAGTATGCAGGCACAACTCGATTTTTTTTTTTTTTTTTTTTGTTGTTTTTCACTTTGGCCCCAATGGAAAACGGTGAGTCAAGTACTCTGTATATTACATGTACCCTTGTGGTTGCGCCTAATTCCGGCTGTAAAATACTTTCTTAGGAAATATCGAGAGTCTGGGTTGCATTTCGTCTACGTGAAGGTCGTAAAACCGACCATGGGTAGTCGTTGAAAAGCTATAACACAATTCTGGTTAAGAATCTTAGTTAAAATTCTCAGATAACCAAGAGCACGCGGTTTCCTTGGTCTCTGAAGTTCAAGAAAATCACTGCAATGATTCTCGGTTGTTCTCGTAAAGCTTTAACCGTTTTTCTATTCTTTTTTTTTCTTCGGTTTTTCGTCTTTAACGTATCCATAACTATATTAGGCAGGGTTAAAGAGCAAAATAAGAATCATTCTTCTCAGTGCTGTTCTAAACCCAGTCAACTGGTTCCTTCAACACCTTCACAATTTTCTCCTCTTCACTTCCTGGCTCGGGGTGGTGGTCATACACCCAACTTGCGGTAGCCGGAAGCGACATCAAAATACTCTCTACGCGTGAGCCAGGGGTCTGCAAACCAAATTGCGTTCCCCTGTCCAAAACCAAGTTGAACTCCACATAACGGCCTCTGCGGATTTGCTGCCAATTCTTCTGCTCCGGCGTGAAAGCATCGTCCTTGTGCTTTTCCACTAAAGGAATATATGCTGGAATAAATGCATCAAAACATGATTCCACAATGTGGAGTATCTCATTGGGATCCTTCTCGTCGAAGTCGTCAAAGAAAATTCCACCAATGCCTCTGGTCTCGTTTCTGTGCTTGATGTGGAAGTACTTATCACACCATTTCTTCCATTTGGGGTATAACTGCGTGTCGTACTTGTCCAAAGCTTCTTTGTGCTTCGAGTGGAAGTTGACCGCATCATCTACGTTCAAATAAGTTGGGGTTAAATCTGATCCACCACCAAACCACCACGCCGTCACCTCGTTGGTGTCCGGATCAGTAGTCTCAAAGTACCGGTAGTTCAAATGCGTTGTTGGAGCAAACGGATTGTGTGGATGGATCACCAACGACAAGCCGCAGGCAAAAAAGTTAACGGAGCCGTCACTGCTTCCCTTAAGATTCTTATGATCGACCCTCATTCTCTGCACAGCCTGGGGTGGCAAAGTGCCATGCACAACAGAAATATTCACACCGCCCTTCTCGAAAGTCTTACCGTTTTGAAGAACCATCGATTGGCCTCCACCTCCCTCGGCACGCACCCATGTATCGGTATGGAAGTCCACGCAGTCCAATGCCTTCACTGCATCAGTAATTTGTTGTTGCTTCAACCTGACAAGTGCTTCCATTCTCTCGCGCATAGGGCGGGCTTTATCGTGAATAATACTTTCTTTGTCGGCCATTGTGTCAGCTTATATCAATTATTGATCCTTTTGAAGGGGTTCTAGATACTTTTCAGGAAATATATGGGAGCTGTGGCCCTTTTCTGGTCACTGGGTTTAGCACTGGCTATATAGGCGAATGTACTAATTGGACAAAACCTGCACTCATGATCGCATGGGGTGATTTTCTTGCGGTGGTGCGCCTCGCAGTATTCGCTATGAGGCCTGAAGGCTGGTTTTTGGGTGTTCTCGGATATTTTTTTATTTGGAGACAATGTATATGCTCAAAGATTTCTTTTTATTGAAGATGTATCAAGAATAAAATTGCTTAAGTTTTTTTCTTTGGAGCATCTCACATCATGTAAAAGAAGGTTGCAGATCTTGTCTCTACCATTGCTTAGTTCTCAGCAGGAACTAAAAGTATGGGGTCTCAATTTAACGGTGTAATACAATACAAAGACACGCTTTTATTTCGGGTTATTTTCTAGAATCAATGAAAGCTGAATATTAAGAGCAAAGTAAGCAAGCAAACTTAAGACGGAAAAATTATCAACTGGAAATTTGTATCTGTTTTTGACTTCAAGTGCATTATTTCCGGACATCTCCCCATTCTTTTACATGCTAACTACAATGGGGGTACCTGCCATATACGAGCCAAACACAATAGATTGAACAAGCGAGGAAAATTTCGTCGTAAAAGCGTAATGCTAAGGCGCTGTATTCGTTTTGTTGTTTTTTCTTTTTTTTTTTTTTTCTTGATCAGTTTACCCTACCTTGTTTTTTTCTCCGTTTATGTCATATTTATCTAAACAACTGATTGTTGAAATATAAAACCGACTTGGCCTGTACCTCAGGAAATGGTCACCACAGTATCTGGAGTCCTTGTGTGTTCCATAACGTAGATAGCGTTCTGCCAGTCCAGACCATCACAACGCTCAATGGCTTCTTCTAAGCTACTGGAAACTCCGCTGGTTAGATGTCTCTGTATGAGTCGCTCTCTCACCACCGCACTGTCCTCTTGAATCAACCATAACCGGTCTGTAAGGGTTCCCAACACACACCAGGGTTCGTCCTTCAAACCAACATAATTTCCCTCAATGAAAACTACTTGTACATCTGGCTCGATCACTATATCATCTTCTAAAGGGTCCTTTTTGCTGTGGTCGAACAGCGGAGCAACCACAGTTTTCCCGGTGCGCAACTTGCGAACCGTATCAATGAACGCATCGGCATTGAACGTAAATGGGGCCCCACGCCGCCCAAAAGCTTCTTTAGGATCGTCAAACTGCTCTAGCTCTTTTCTGTAATAATGGTATCCATCTTGTGGAAGTGCCTTTGCGTAAATGCCCTTCTTGCGAAGCTCGCTAATCACTTTCTCCACTAGAGTCGACTTACCTGCACCAGGAACACCGGCGATGGAAACTAGCAACCGGGTCTTTCCAGCTAAGTCACTGGCAACAAGGTCAGCTAATTCCTCGATTCTTCCTATATGACTGGCCATCGTGAGATTTTTCCTCCTGGATATGATTTACCAACTATCTGGAACCCAACCTCAATAAAAAACAAAATGTACATGTGTGGGTTTACTTATGGCGCACTGTACACATTCTTCATCACCGACATGATACTGGTGTGGTCCGATTCACCGACAACAGAAAAAATACACAAAAAAGCATTGGAGCGAGGTATCACCGATTTTGATGAAGATAAATTTCAATTTTTAAAACTGAATTTGGCCACGGCTTTTCGTGAGTCCATGTCGGATATTTTATTTTCATATACATCCTCGTCAGTCATCACCGCAGAGGTTAAGATCAGCGAATACGTATCATGGTCTTTTCAGGCTGAAATTTGTGATGCCAAAGTATCCTCCGATTTTTTCCGTGCCCTTTGCTGTCAGAGCTTTGCCAATCAGAACTTATCTCTATATAGGGAATTCCTTTTAGAGAGTATGATTCGCACACGGGACGAATACATACTCTACCTAGAAGAGAACTACAAAACGGTGAACGGCACTGAGCTAATGGATAAGTATCGCAGACAGCACCCAGAAGCGGCAAAGCAATTGCAAAAATACTCCAAGGAAGATTTTGAATCCAAATTAGGGTCACTGTATTCCGAATACCTCAAGAAAACGACCGAGGAAGAGCCTCAAAGCCGTCTTTGGAAAGAGTTCACTTTGATGGCCAAGCACCAGCAAGATTGGATTCAATCTGCTGAAAAAATCCACGGTTCGTCAGAATCTCAACTCACCAAAGAATCAGAGGGGCTGCCTTTTGAGAGCATGCCAGCGAATTCCAAGAAACGGAGAGGAAGCCATACGGAAGACGGCCACGATCGGAAACTGCGAATAAACATTGAGCATGAAGATGTACTTCATTTAACTCCGGATCCATCTTCATCCGTCCCGAAAAAACTATCTCCAGCGAAAAGAAAACGTCTTGGTTTAATAGGCAAACGATAGAATAATTCGTGGAGAGAAAGAAAGCTTTTTTATTGGGTTCAGCTCTGTAGGAAGTTAACGGCATAAACCCACTCCTCGGGAAGGTCCGTTTGCAAATAAACCCCTGATATGAAGGCTAGTTGATCGATCGAGCAAGCTCGTGCCATCTACTTGCGTGTTGCTGAATAGATTCAATTCCTTGTAGTTTTTTGTTGTTCTCGTATAGTCTGACGAATAGCTTTCCCCAGAAATCAACAAAATTCATTAATTCAAGCGACGACTGTGGAACGTCAACCATCCTAGGGACTTTTCTACTACCATTTTCTTCGAATGGCTCGCATCCTTTCATGCCATCTGAGAAAACAGGAAACCAGAATCGGATCATTACCATCACTGCATCATCCAAGGTTAAAATCGAGTCATTATCGTACTCTCGTATGAGGCCTATGTCATCTCCATATTCGCTCAACATACATAGACCAACAACATGAATGGCCACTTGTTGCACTTCGGAATATATCCGCTGACAGATTTGTTCCGGTGTTTCACCGTATCCTTTGTTGGGTACTTCAACTTCTACGTTGGCGACAGAGGATGGGTCGATATATCCGAATCTCATCATGTTCTCCTCGTATATTTTCTCTGCTATCAACTGAGAACTCATTCCTTTCTGATATGATATGGTAAGCACTTCATTCATCAACGCTTTCAGGCAGAGGTTCTTGTCATTGGAGAAAAGTATTTGAAGTGTGTGTTTATGTTCTGATTTATAGTAAAGGCAACAGTCTAGGATCGCGTCATCTTTCGTTGTGAACTTGTCTATTCTCTCACCACGGGCTTGTCCCTTGACGGTAGGACACCTCTGTGCCAAACAAGAGAAGATCCAATCATTTGCTGTTCTTGCTAGGATGCTGATATCCTGTAGGTCGTTGGATATTCTTCCTTTCGAACTTTTCAACCCGTCCAATTCCCTAACCACCTGGATGGGGATGACAATCACAAGACCGTACTTCTCCCCGATATTCTTCAACTCATCTAAGATTTGGAGCTGTGAAAGAATGAAGTTTGTATCTATGATCAAGTATGATACATTTCCTTGTAAAGACACCGTTGTGGTTTGTAATATATGCTTATCAAGATCCATATCGTCAGACATATCAAAATTGTTTTCGATTCTCGATGAGGCCACCATATCCGAGATCAATTGTGCCTCTTCCATGTCGTCCATGGGCATCATCTCCACATCTTCCATTGCGTACTGTCCAAACTCGGGATTAAAATCATTAAGACCATTTTCAGGCATATTCATGTGACCCTGTCGAGGCTGTTTTCCAACGGTAATAGCTCGTTTCTGGTCTTCTTTTGAAAGCCCACTTGGAGAGTGAATTGAGGGAAGGTTCATCGTTTGAGTTTGAGACCATGTGGTTTGGAGCGCGACAAGGTCCCATGTAAACACTGGAAACAAGAAATAGCATAAAGTCAAAGAAAATAGATTAAAGAAACAAAACGAAATAAAAATACAAAAGAAGGCATTTCTAAGTGTTATACATTGCTTCGCCATTTACTTGCTTACTTTGTGTCCCGGGTATTTATATTGAAGCCGCAAAAATATCAAGTATAACCAGTACACTCAAACTATATAATATCAAGGCAAAACTCGAAAATGCTGACACCAAGACTTATGAAGATAATCACAATGATCATCATTGTGATCCTCGTTGTGCTCGACTCATTGATGCTATCACTGATGATGTTCAGAAACTCTAAAAATACTTTACACCGATCATTTAATACCTGGACTCTTTGCTCTATCTCAAGGTATTCTCTCAATGCGCTGTATAGTGGGTGTAACGCAGGCTCCATGGACCAGAAAAAATCTGGGGTATCCAAAATCGAGCTCAGGAGATTCACATCTACTCTCAACTTAAATAATTTACCTGATTTTTTAAGAAGCTGTTGCCTCTTGAGCCCAAGTCTTCCTGTCAAGGCAAGCTTCTTGGGCAATTTTGAAATCAGCTGAAGACTATGCACCATTCTGCTTTCAAAAAGACCTAATTTCGTCAGCTGTGCAATCGCATGTGACATGGTCAATTTGATCAAATGGTCTCCACTCCGCAAGGTTATCATGTCATTGAAGATTCGCGGTCTGTGTAATTGTGGATCGTAGTCGAAGTGAAACTCCTCGGTTTCTATATCCTGTTCGTTGATTGGATTGATTAGAATTGGTTCGGGTATTTCAGACGCGAACGCCAAATCGGCAAGGATATTCTTTTCGTGTGTCTCGGAAAGGTTCCAGAACACCACGATTCCATATTGTAAAACAAACATCTCGGCATGATACTTGAGAAGCTCCGCATGATCCTCTTCTCTCAGTTTGTTTTCCTTGGTGCTCCTGTATTTTATTTCGCTTTGTTCAGTGGGTACTTTCTTAGACAATTCAGGAGGGGGCGGGGTGCTTCTCTCATTTCCCGATCCATTTTGGCTAATGGTTTCGCTATCGGAAATATCTAAGGGGGGAGCAAAAAATTGAGGTTCCGAAGGGTCAAACGGTCCACTGTTCTCAGCACCGCCATTTTCGGGATCCATTGAATAGTTATTTGCATCCTCGGGTGTCTCTACTCCCGAGTAATATTCATAAAGATGATCCGTCTGCTCACTTCGGTTGATCATTTTCTCCATGTACCGCTTATTAGGGAGAGACTTGGCGGTATCGTTGGACTTGACACGGAGACCGTCTGTTCCTGGAAGAAGGGGGAGTGTATAAGGAACATAAAGTGACTCGTCGTACGAACGCGGCTTAACGTTGTGGTTTTTTTCGAGAAATGTCATAAGAGCCAGCAAATTGAATTCCTCGCAGATATAGTACGCTGTGACCCTACTGAACTCCTTGGCTCTGATTTCCTTCGGCATAAGCTCTGCCCTGCTCCTTTGGAGTTGAAATTGGTGACTATTTCGCTGGTCCAGAGAATTAAGCGAGGGGGGAGAGCCTCCACGTGAGATCAGCTGGCCACCGTGTTCATCCGGAATCAACACGAGTCTTTGTGAGTTTTTTGACGTCCGTGCTGGTAAATGTTGCGAAAGAATGTTCCGCCGTCTCTGTTCTGCGGCCATCGAGGGCACGGATACCGGTGGGGACATACTTCGCTGGGGTGGAGAGAGCGGGTTATTGACTTGGCTAAGGAGTGGAAGCCGGCTTTGGCCTGATGGGATATCACTCAGATTACTGAGGAGCTTATCCACGGAGATATCCGTATATTTGTTGGCACGAGCAGAGGACCGCTTGTGTAGTGCCGAGGACCCATAGGTGTTTCGCAGCTGTGACGAAACCACTCCACTTTGCTGACCGTATTGGGACAGTTGTTGCTTTTGTTGCTGCTGGAGCTGCTGCTGTTGAAGTTGTTGTTGCTGTTGCTTGCGGAAATTCTGCCCCGCAAAGGGCGCCCGCGTACCCTTGATCACATTCGTTCGCGAGTCAGTGACTAGAATGGACGGCGAACGTTTTGCAGTTGGACGTGTAGAGCCGCTCTGGCTAATGGACATATTCTGCGGATGTTCTACCTAATTCATTTGACCTCGTGCGGGTCCTTATGGAGGAAGGGACTCAGGTGGGTTGTCTGGTGTACGGATGTGGAAGAACATGTAATAATCGGCAAAAAGACGGAGGAAACTATCTGGATGAAGAGACTGAGTATTCAAAGTATTGGAAAACAAAATGAAAAGTATAAAGTTTTGGCCGGTCAAGAATCAAGGAATTGCTTACCGAAACGAAAGAACATAAGTAAACCACAATGAATGATGCTAACATCACCTCAGGCTCACCCCAAGTTCACCTCCCTCATTCTTTTTTATATCACGTGACTGTATTACTCACGGAGGAATTTTTTCATCTCTCATTCCCGCTAGCCTAAACTGAATCTCTCCCAACCATTCGATATCATGCCTACTTTGACTGTTGCCGCTAAGGCGCCTTTCATTGCATACTCTTCGATCATTGCCTCTGAGTTTGTCACGGCCGAGTCCGACGCTTCTTTGGCTGTGGAATTTGTCGATGAAAAAACTGCCCATGCTTCCTCTGATGTATCTGTTGCATTCACCATTGATGACAAGGTGACTGCTGGTGAGGCAGATGTCTTGCAAGTGCTTGCATCCTTAGCTCCTTCTCTCTCTACTACTGCCAAGAGCTCCGCTACTTGGGTTCAATTTGCCTTGGAGAAATTGGCCAACAAGAACTTTAAGGCATTGGCCGCAGAGTTGGAGATCTTGGAAGCACACTTGAACTTCAGATCCTTTATTCTTGGTCACGAGATCTCCTTGGCCGATATTGCTGTGTGGGGTGTCTTGAGATCAAACGGTGTCATGGTGTCTCTTCTCAAAAACGAAACTTACATCAACATTTCCAGATGGTACAACTTCATTGCCACCGACTCTAAATTCGATGTCATTGAAAAGACCACCAAGTCTATCAACGACATGAGAAAATCCGCAAAGGCGTCTAAGGGTGAGAAGAAGGAAACCCACAAGGCTAACTTTGCCATTGACTTGCCTAATGCTGAAATGGGTAAGGTTGTCACCCGTTTCCCTCCTGAACCTTCTGGATACTTGCACATTGGACACGTCAAGGCTGCCATCTTGAACGAGTACTTTGCCCATGAGTACAAGGGTAAGTTGATCATCAGATTCGACGACACTAACCCATCCAAGGAAAAGACCGAGTTCCAGGACGCCATTATCGAGGACTTGGCCCTTTTGGGTATCAAGGGTGATCAAGTCACTTACTCTTCCAACTACTTCGACCAAATGTACGACTTTGCCGTGCAAATGATCAAAGACGGTAACGCGTACTGTGATGACACTCCATTGGAAAAGATGAGAGAGGAGAGAATGGTTGGTGATGCCTCTTCTAGAAGAGAAAGATCTATCGAGGAGAACTTGAAGATTTTCACTGAAGACATGAAGAATGGTACCGAGGAAGGTCTCAAGAACTGTTTGAGAGCCAAGATCGACTACACCAACCCAAACAAGGCTTTGAGAGACCCTGTCATTTACAGATGTAATGCTACTCCTCATCACAGAACTGGTACCCAATGGAAGATGTACCCAACGTACGACTTCTGTGTGCCTGTTGTGGACTCTATTGAGGGTGTCACCCACTCTTTGAGAACCAATGAGTACAGAGACCGTAACCCACAATACGACTGGATTCAGAAATCCTTGAAGTTGCGCCACGTTGACATTTGGGACTTTGGAAGAGTCAACTTCATGAGAACCTTGTTGTCTAAGAGAAAGTTGCAATGGTTTGTGGACAGTGGCTACGTTGGAAATTGGGATGACCCAAGATTCCCAACCGTCAGAGGTGTTAGAAGAAGAGGTATGACTGTTGAGGGTTTGAGAAACTTTATTCTCTCTCAAGGACCATCTAAGAACATCATTAATATGGAATGGTCTGCCATCTGGGCTATGAACAAGAAAATCATCGACCCAATTGCTCCAAGACATACTGCCATTGATGTCAAGGATGCTGTACCCGTAACTCTTACCAAGGGTCCTGAGTCTGTCGTTACGGAGGAAAAGCCCAAGCACAAGAAAAACCCTGATGTGGGTTTGAAAAAGGTTTTGTACTCCAGCAAAGCTTTGGTAGAACAAGTTGATGCTGCTTCATTTTCAGAAGGTGAGGAAGTCACTTTCATGGACTGGGGTAATGTCATCATCAAGAAGATCACCAAGGAAGACGACGTTGTCAAATCCATTGACGGTGAGTTGCATTTGGAGGGTGACTTCCGTAAAACTGAGAAGAAGGTTACTTGGTTGGCTGATACTGATGACAAGACTGTGGTTGAGTTGGTTGATTTCGATCATTTGATTACCAAAGACAAGTTGGAAGAAACTGATAACTTCGAAGATTTCATCACTCCCGTTACCGAATTCAAGGGTGAGGCTTTTGCTGATATCAATGTTAAGTCCTTGAAGAAGGGAGATGTTATCCAATTTGAAAGAAAGGGTTATTACAAGGTGGACTCTGACCTCACTGAAGGTGACAAGATGGTCTTCTTCACTATTCCAGACGGAAAGACTGCCTCAAAGAAGAAGTAAATATATGTTAGGTAGATATGTTGTTCATATATTCGTGCTAGTACCCATTGATGTGAATTGAAGATTATTAAGAATTAGAACTTAGTCCACGTGCCGCGCATGCTATTCTGGGCACTCTTGCGCGGGCAGTCTAAGTCTTTTGGGATATCTCTTACCTCTGGGAAAATTTAACAGTTCATGAACTAAAGATTGGAATCCCCACTCAAAAATAAAAATTAAGAGGAAGAAGACAGAGAATCCTAGTGGAAAAAAAGAAACTCCGATACCGGGAGTTGAACCCGGGTCTGCTCGGTGAAAGCGAACCGTGCTAACCGTTACACTATATCGGAAATTTGATAACGAAAACCTTTTGCATTATTGGATGAACTATGGTTTTAGAGTAGACACGTGACTAGTTGATGCAGGATTAAGTTGTGGAGGAATGCGACGCCATTTTTTGAAAATGAAAGAAGCAAGAGCAAGCCGCCAGAGTGAAAAACAAAAAATCTTGAATGTATTCGAAGTTTCATTGAATTTGATAATGTTTTTATTTATGAATAAAGCTGTTCAGTTTATTTCACAGAAAATAGAAAGGCATACAAGACTTTATGCATCATTAAAACTGACTTATCAACTTTGACAAGCGCATACAATTGTCAACAAATAGATTGTTTCTATGAAAAATAAAATATAGATACATACCATGAAAAATAAGCTCTTCTCTATAAAAAAATAGAGAAAAACCTGAAAATACATCTGGATAGAGTACGGATTAATGAAGTCATCCAGCTCTCCCGAGCCCTTATGACTTCCAATGGGGTTCCTCCTGTAAGTACTGGGAAAAACTTATCGTCATGCTCCAAGTTGTGATTTACTTACACATTCTTGTTTTTTTTTCTATGGTTTTTATAGTTTTTTTTTTTTTTTTCTCTCTTTTGCAAGATAAAAAATTATGGCTTTTCAGGATACAGCATGTCATAATATATCTATCTCTTAATTGAGTCACCACTCAAAGGTGTTTACAAAAAATGGTGTGATTCTTGTCTCGACAGGTTATTAGCAGTAATCGCGACCGAAATAGGAAATTAATTTGCAGCCTCAAGTGAGAACACTGTTCGACCAAAGCCTTATGCTGACAAGATACTACAAGACAAAAGTGAATTGAAAAAAACCAGAGTATAGTTTTTAGTAGAATTTTTAACATCTTATTTTTCTTCCTTTGTAAAAAACCCTAAAGTATTTGAAATTCCAGTTGTATAATTTTTTCAAACACTCGCTTGGCCAGACGAGCAATCTTTTCTTGGTAGCGCACTTGAGACTCGCGGCTTGTACTTTTTGTGACCAACGTTCTTTCTTCAAAATCATCACTGGCAATTATGCTTTTCTTGAATATCATACTTTATGTTTCAGTGGCAGTAGCTTCAATCAATCCAATTGCGGTAGTGGGTAAAAGTTTTGTTGATACTGTGACACAGCAACAGGTATGTACACTTTTTCAGCGAACTGCCTTCTATATGGCCTATCCACACCAGCATCATACTAAGATCTTAGTTTTACATCAAAGGCGTAGATTACCAGCCTGGTGGATCATCCGGAGCCTTTCAGAAATTCGACCCTTTGTCTGATCCACAAGTTTGTGCAAGAGACATTGCTCTCTTTCAAAAAATGAAACTCAATGTACGTTCTATTCTATCGATATTCTTTTGAGGAATCAACCGTGTACTAACCCAAGACCATTCGAGTCTATAATGTCGACAGTTCTTTGAACCACGATGCGTGTATGACAATGCTTGCAGCTGCTGGTATTTATCTAGTTTTGGACGTCAATTCTCCCGTACAAAATAGGCATCTCAATCGTTATGAACCATGGTCAACCTACACAAAAGAATATCTTAATAATATCTTCCAGGTGGTCCAGCAGTTTAGCACATACAACAACACGTTGGCTTTTTTCGCCGGAAACGAAATCATCAATGATGTCTTGTCAGCCTCGAAATCCCCTGTCTACGTCAAAGCAGTTGTTCGAGACATAAAGCAATATATTCGATCCAATTCTCCCCGAATCATTCCAGTGGGGTATTCCGCAGCAGATGATCTCAACTATCGGATCCCGTTAACACGGTATTTGGAGTGTGCCACAAAAGACTCCACTGAAGCAATAGACTTCTACGGAGTAAATTCTTATCAATGGTGTGGTGAGCAGACCTTCTATACCAGTGGATACAGCGCTCTTGTCGACGCTTATATCAATTTTTCGAGGCCAGTTTTCTTCTCAGAGTATGTTTTTGAACACCCCTTTTGCATTTTTTTTTTCTTTTTTGTTTTCTTTTTTTGCCTGCTCATACTAATATTTAGATACGGCTGTAACACCATTCAACCTCGAAAGTTTGGGGAGATGAGGTCACTCTACTCGGAGGACATGAATCGAGTTTTCAGCGGAGGCTTGATTTATGAATTCACTCAAGAACCAAACAACTATGGGCTAGTGAAATTGCTTCCAAACAAAAACGCACAGTTGCTTCCCGATTTCCATCAGGCAAGAAGGCAGTTTGCATCGATTCCAGACGTCAAGAATTCCGGGGCAAGGCGTACAACACGCCCAAAGGCTAAAGTTAATCCAAGCCCTCCCAAGTGTGAGGAGCAGTATGCCAACATTCATACAACGAAAATACTTCCTCCTTGCCCGGCTTTGGATCTCATTCATAGAGGGGTGAAAGTCAAATCTGGTGCGTATGTGCCACTCACAGAGTCTATGCTCAAGTCCCCTTATAAAGTTTTGGATGTTGATGGGAAACTGGTTTACCTAGAGTCCCCCAAGGTGGAGATCAAGGGAAATTCGTTCCCTGATTGGAACTACCAAAACGGTATGTATGAAATTGATCAATTTGGTGGAGATGATAATGTTGGCAAAGATACATGTGATGACTCTGGCGATGAAGTCTGTGAAGATCCAAACAATGATTATGACACGAGCAAGTTAAGATATACTAGTCAGACTTCGGTAGAAGGGGAAACTGGGCAGCCCAATTTGTTGGATGCGTTTTTTCAAAAAATTAATTGGATTCTTGCATACTTGTTCGATGCTGATTCTAGCTAGGAGGTTCTCTCGGGTCGTTAGGACGATTCACTCTTCTGCCAGTTGACTGTATAATATGTTACTAACGCATTCAAAAGTGGCAGCTCGTGTTTTGAGATTTCATATTTTGGGATTCTATGGCGTCATCTTGTCAATTGTCAGTGTTTTTGCTTCATTCATCGCATAGGCTTAATCTATACTTCTTCTGGAGAAGAGAGTTTGCAATTTATGATCGTAGACAACAATTGAGCACGTATTTCTCGATAGAATGGGTTCAAGAATAATCCACCATTCGTCACGACGTAGACTTGCAATTTTCTTAGTCTCTTCCTTGATAGTAAATCCGCAATTCTTGCATGTGTGCATGAATTGAGGGGCTTCCTTGACCACAATGGTCAAATAAGGTATATTAGATAAGTATCTCAAAAACTCCTCAAAAGTATTTGAGGGAGGTTCGGGGGTTTCAGGCCACTCTTCAGCGTCCTCTTGGATCACTTCGAGTCTGTTTTTTTCATGCTGGTGAGAGAATGTGTGAAAAAGGTCAAAATTAGTAAGTACTACCTCTTTAAGGTTGGCATACCCTCCTTCACCGGAGCATACCAATTTGAAGAAGTTATTGTACTTAGAAAAGTTGAATTTTGATGTTTTATCGTTTGGATCAACATGGTAGAAGATTGCTGAACTGATGTCTATGCTCAATTTTGAAAGTCTTTGATTGGCTTTCACAAGGTCGATCAACGAGAGGTCTGCACCGTGTTGCATAAGAGTCATTTCAAGAGAGGAAATATCAGCAAAAATTCCAATACATTTCCTCCTTGAGCTCTTTCTGGGATCATTATAGATACAAGCAGATAACACCAATGAGTCGATTGAAGAAGGATTAGAAGGGGACTCAGAGACAAGTTTTTGCTCGTTGATGACAAAATTATTGAGGTGTAGAATGGAAATTTTCTGGAAAACACTTGCAAATAGTGAGAGGTGGTTTGCTTTGAACGGGATAGTCCATCCTGATTGTGCAGTTAAGAGAAGTCTATCGAGGCACCGGGCCTGTTTGGAACTTTTGACGCGTGACTTAAGGCCAAGTGTGGAGCTTGACTCCATGAACTCGGGCGAGAATTGAAATTGAGGGGATATCTCAGACATTTTCACCTCTTTCAACCCGTACGCCTCGTTTAGTAGAGACCGCAAACTCCTCATGAAATAACGGTATTCGGGAGTTCCGGACTCCTGGGTATCTACCGCATAACTACCGGCGATGTTGGTCAGGGAATTGAAATTGCTGTAGGTTGGAGGATTGACGAAATGAACGCAAGTTATAAAATTGATTTTGCCACTGGGTTCGCTGGGGATAAAACGACGTGCCAATGATGAAATTTTATGGGGCAAGTGAGCCTGTGCGAAGCTGTTGAATTTTGAGGTTGACTGGAAGCGTAATTTGCGATACAAAAAAAACTTCAGGATTACCGTGTTGAATTTGACGCATGACAATGCTAGCAGAAGCAAATCACTTGTATCTAGTTGGGTGCATGAGAATATTTGGAGAAGTATTTCGAACGGAAGCAGGCAGATATGAAGTGGGGGATAAGTTCCAAGGTTGCGACGATTCAGGGCAACTTTTTTTCTTCCAATCAACTGGTATTTCTTCATGAGAGCAACTGGTTGGGGATTTTGAGCGAGGGGATATTTTATGGCTATTTTTCTTTTTCAAGAAAAAGTTCAATAGTTGAGTAGGCGGAAATATGCCTCTATTTATATGGATAGAATTGTCTTTCTGGAATGAGTCAATTGCCCGAAATCTGCTACCCTGGTCAGCCTCGCGATGCGCATGCAGCACACAATGTAACCACATCGAAAACATCATATGGCGCTCTTGTGCAGAACCACTACACCAGCACGAGACCGCATCGGGCATCGATATTCAAAGGTTGGAGGGTCATATATAACACACACTCACACACACACAAAACAATAGTAAGTGTAATATCACAATCCTTCAGAAGTGACGCAAACTCACAAGCTATACAGAAAATTCGAAAAATTTCAACGATGGCAGATGATCAGCGAAGACTCTTGGAGCAACTCATGGGCAAAGAGGCCTTGGACTCGTTCCAAGTGAGAAGAAAAGAAATCGATATGACCAACCCACGCGTGTGTAAGGCTTTTCTTGTGGGAACTTGTCCTCATGACCTATTTGCTGGAACAAAGCTAAATATAGGCAAGTGTCCGTCTTTACATTTGGAGAAACATAAGCTAGAATATGAGTTCCGGACCAAGAAGAAGAACGAAAAGTTCCCCAATTTTGAACACGAATATTACAGAACCCTCCGAAAGTACATTGACGAGATCGACTTCACCATTGCCACTGCTCTCAAAAGACTAGAACACACCCCAGAAGAAAAGGCAAAAATTGCTGCTGTCACCAAAGACTTGGACGTTCTAGATACCAAAATCGGTCTAATGACGTCTGAAATTCGGTACTTAGCAGCAGAGAGTGAAATCCAAAAGGTTTTCGAACAAAGTGCTCGGTTGGAAGAAGTTCTAAAGCAGCGAGATGTGCTAGCAGAACAAGCGAGGTTAATTGCTGAAAATATGGGGCAGTCTGCCCAACAGAAGCTTCAAGTGTGTGAAGTGTGTGGAGCTTATCTTTCGAGACTTGATAGTGACCGGAGATTGGCTGACCATTTTATCGGAAAAATCCACTTGGGATATGTACAAATGAGGGCTGCCTTCGACGATTTGAAGAAACGCTACGGTTAAATAATCAATGCCTCGCGATGAAAATCATTAATTACATTTCAGCATTATTCAATTAGACAAATTTGAAGGATAATTACTAGGAACTAACCAAATATCATCACTTTGTTTCGTTGGCCTCTACTTCCAACTTAACGTCCCCAATCTTCTCCTTGGAAACGTAGCCAAGGGCATTCAATCTGTCAGCCAAGATTGGGTGGGAGTGGTTGTAGGCAGAGTATAACCAGTCGGTGTTCAAAGAGCCCAAGTTCTTGGTAGAAAGTTTGATTAAAGAAGCAGCCAAGTCTTCCTTGTATCCTTGGTCTTTGGCATACTCATCTGCCTGGTATTCATTCTTTCTCGACAAAATGTTCATCAATACTTGGGTAACACAGTTAACAGGTGCACTCACGTAACCAAATAAGCTGAATGCGATGAAAGCAGGATAAACTTCAGTGAACCCAAATGAGTGGAACAAAGACTTGTTTTCAAGGAAGGCTGAAAATAACAAGAAGGTTGTGGCCACCGAGACTTGAGATGCAAGCAATGTCTGTGGCAAGTGGTTTAATTTCCAATGGCCAATTTCGTGTGCCAACACAGCAACAGTTTGTTCAGTGGTGTTATGTTCAATTAAGGTGTCGTAGAGAACAATCTTCTTACTCCACGGTAAACCCACGAAAAAGGCATTGGAATGGGAGCTTCTAGTGGAACCGTCAATCACAAATAACTTAGTAAGTGGGAAATTGTTTCTCTTAGCCAAGGCTTCGATTTCAGTCTTCAACTCGCCATCCTCGAGAGAAGTAAACTTGTAGAAGAGAGGAAGAATCAAACTTGGAATGATGGTCATGAAGAAAAGTTGGGCAACCAAAACAAACACACACGCGTATGATACAAACGAAACTCCATAGTGGTTAATGATACGCAAAAAGCCATAAACAAATGGAGATCCCAAAGTAACAGTGAGCACTAAGGATTTAATGGCGTCTGTAATCCAGACTTTCACAGTAGACTTATTGAAGCCGTACTTCTCCTCCAAGACGAAGTTTTTGTAGTACGACAACGGCAAGGATTCCAAGGTGGAAAGAGCGGTGGTAATAGCAAAGAATACAATGCTTTGGGACATTATAGAAGCACCAAAAAAGCGACCGATAAAAGAGACATGGGATAAACGTAAGGAAACAGTATTAGCGAAGGCCCACATACGTGGCAAAACATCGAACTTGATCACACCAAGTTCCTTAACAATGTCAATGGCATTGCTGACAAACGAGAAACTGGACTTAGCCCTCGAATACTCTTGTGATTTCAAGAACACATCCTGGGTTACCTCCTTCTTGATAGATGCGGGTGGCTCTGTTCTTTGGTATACTTGATGTTGTCTGTAGTCAATGTAAGACTCAAAAACATATTTTCCAAGTAAAAGAGTAGTAACGACGGATTTCCAATCGATATTGGAATTGTCCAAGAAAGACAATGACTAGATGTTAGATACTTTAATGAAGGGAAAAGTAATAAAGGGAAAAGAAATAAAGGGAAAAGAAAAATTGTGTGAGAGAAAAATCTTGGAACATACACTTGCTAAGTTGAACATGGCCTTGGATAGAAGTAAAGTTGTAGTAACGCGAGTGTGTGGAGAAAAGCTTGAGTGGCCACGTCGAGCAAAAACTGGTGGAGCCACATGAGCGTGAGGAAGGCCCGATGCACCCAGTCTCACTCTCACACCAAAAACTAAAACGCGAGCCACGGTGGCCAAAAAGCAGCTAACACATATCAAACGAAATGAAATAGATTTTGGTTTATCGCTTTGGATCAATAAGCAGTGAATGTTCGAGAATGTTAGATTTCTTATCTTGGTGTGTGGGTTTATTTTCTAGTCATTTGTTTCATGGACCATTTATTGGCACTACCTTTTATCGAGTCTATTTTGCCACCACATGCGCGAAAGACAGTAGAAAGGAATTGTTACGGAAATCGTCCAATATATACCTGGTAGAAGCACAATTCAAAAGATATTGAATTCCCTTGATCAATAAAAAAGGAGTCAGGATCTCAGGCGATTAGTATAACTCCACCATTGTTCAAAATGAAAGCATCTTGAGCGTTGGAAATAATGCGGTGAAACGCAACAAATTGGGTAGACAATGGAGCCAATTTGGCTAAACAAACGCACGACACCGTACGAAACATGTTGGGTCATTCCAGCACCGTGTCCTTCGTGACGACTCCGGTGGAAACGATTTCTCCTCGAACAACACTACTCTCAATCTTGTAGACATAAAGTCGTTTTTATCTTTGTCCAAATAAAGATATCTAAATTCGGGAAAAATCTAAAAACATATAACTTAAAAAGAACAAAAGACAAGAAACATAGAATTATGTAATCATGTTGTGCTCCTCGTTTTCTGTAACTTTTTTCAAGTTATACTTTTGTTATTGGTGTATTGGTTCCATTACTGACTGGCTTGATGACGCTGAACCGCATTCACTTTTGAAACCGTTTTATAGTAAGTCTACGTTTCTGCTCTGTTCTTTTGTCTTTCCATTATACATTATTTGTTGCATTGTTTGACTCGCAGTGACCTGCAGGCGCCGCGCGGTACGAGGGGCGCGCCGCTCAAGCGGCATACACGAGAAGGACATTCTCCCTTATTTGTTCGCCCGTGTCCGAACACAACTTTCGCACCCTCAAAACACCTGTCCTTTTACTTTCCTCCTGTCTACCTTGGGCTTCGAACACACTTGATAATTTGCTGGTTCAAGCATAACTGCTCAAAATATCTACCATACAATCCGCCCCGAGAAATCCCCCATAAATCTCCAGTTTTCAACGTGCAATTCCATTCTTTCTTTTTACCCTAATCGTGCCGGAAGCAAATTAACCTGCCATGACAGAGACTTCGAGAACTATTAACCATCGGCTCAACGAGCTCATGAGCAAGACAAACCCTTCGGTGGAGAAGCTTGATGCTGCTACGGCCATCGAGTTTTCTTCCATTTTGAAATTGAACATTTTGGGAAAAGATAAACAAGAAAAGGTCAACTCCATCGTCGTTCTTGCCAAGCTCTTGGAGTATGTTTCTTTGCCAAACTCAGATTCTGCTTCGGGTGAATTTGAGCTGATTTTGAACGACACCTTATTTGATTCTTTGTTTTCTATTGTCTCAGCAAAGATGTCCACCGAGACTTACAAAGCAATCTTGAAGATTGCCGTTTTATCAATCACTGGTGGCCCTTACCCGTCTAATTATGGCGACTCGTCCATCAATATTCATTTACCCCTTTTCCAAAGTCTCGTAACTTATTTGGATGCTATTGATGTCATTACTGCCAAGTTGTATACATCTGAAACAAAGATTGTCCTCAACTCCATATACTTGGTCAACGAACTTATTGACAAGGCTTTACGCTTTAACTATGACCGCATCATCACTTTAAGTGGCCGTCTCAAGCATGTCAAATTCTTCTCTACTATTGGAAATTTAGCTGAAACGAATGATATTCATTTGAAGACCGCCATAGCCACCTTGGAGAAGTCCTACCTTCGTCTAAATGAATATTTGAGCAAGACTCGCTTCGATATGCACTTAATTTCTCACCAAGTCATGCTCACTAATCTATTTATATTCTTGGACGTTTCATTGAACGAGTTTGGAACTCCTGCATCCATTGAAGAGTATGTCAAGGCTGGCTTTACGTCGGACCCCAAAAAATTTGTCGTGGACAATTTTACCATCTTACTAGCGATGGACTTGAAGATTTTCTTAAAGGATCCGAATATGGCTTTCAAGAAAAAATTTCATGAGGAACTTATCATGAGTGATCACAATCGTACTTTCCCGCTTTATCTCTTCATTTCGGAGTGCACCAATTTGTGGCTAGATATCTTTCACAACAAAAGTGCATTCCCTCGCATTTGCAGTCATATTCTTTCTTGGGAGTTGATGATTTACTACTCAATGAATAACTGTTTATGTTTGTGGCAGGAGACAAAATCCCATTTGGAGAGTCCGTCCGATATTAAAGGTATCATTGAGCTTCTTCGAATCAATGCTTTGTTCTTGGAGAAATCTCTCGCGGGAAAGAAAAATATAGAAGAATGCTTGGATGAATTTACAGTAAGGTCTACCGAGGATATCAGACGTGAGCAATTTCAAGAATTGAAAAATGACCATGCGAAGAAATGGTCTCCTAGATTTGTTGACTTCGACAGAACCTTGGCTAAAGAAACGATAGACTTTGTTTGTGAACAAAGAGTTATGCAACTTCTCAAGGGATCATGGGTCCATACTGAGGCACATGCTGACAGGCTTTTCGATTCAAGAGTAAAAAAATCCAGCACTTCAAACTACTATTTTATCATGCTAAGTCCAAACAGAAGGTTCATCCATTATAAGGAGTTCAATGAGGTTGCCACGTTAAAGCCTACTTTGGAAGAGATGGAGTCCCGGTCTATTGCATTGAAGGATATTGCTGATTTCAAATCGATCAAAATTGGCAGTCTGATAGGAGAGAATGATAAATCCAAGAGCAGTTCGTTGATCTCAATAAAGGGTACCATTTCTTACGAGAAGATCATGTTGTTGAATAGGCAAGGAAATGCCCTTCTCAGCTTTTACACTAATTCAGAGGACAATAAGGCGGTGTGGTTAGATGGATTGAAGATGTTGAAGGGATTGGTTGATGAAAAGGTCCTTTCCAATGAAACCACGGAACAGTTGGCTTCCCTACAAGATATCAGAAAGAACACGCAGTTGCTTGTGTTAGAGGGTGGCAATTTCGACGCTGTTGCCCCAAAGAGTGAGGTTGAAAGCGATGACAGCGATGATTACTACGACATTTTCGAGTTGACAAATATCTGCGAAGGATTTCACTTTCAGTGAGGAGGATACATCTTAATAAACGAGTTCGTTGTGGTTAGGTATTTGTAGAGTGCGAATACCCTGCACATTTTGCTTAAAGGTTACGGTGGTTCAATTTTGCAACTGTTCCCTTCATAACGTTGGTTTATATTGCGAACACAATATCTGTTCAAACTTAAGGTGTATTAATAAGCCAAAAAAAAAAAAAAACTTGAAAGTTTAATGGGCAAAATTTGACGGTTTGAGAACTGAAATTACGTCTCTGGAAGCTTGTGGAGAAACATTTTGTTGTGTGTTTATATGCACGCCGATGCGTGTACGCCATCTCGGAAAAAAAACCCCATCTCATCTAAGCGTACGCACAGGTCCAAATTTCAAAAGATAAGAATCATCATTATAATGGGAAAAAAATCCAAATCGAAAGCTTCTAAAGCTCAAAAGGTTCCCCCTAAAGAAGACCTACTCTTGACCATTGACAGTGACTCAGAAGGTGAAGTACAGGTTGCAGAGAGTGACTCCGACATTGAAGTAGATGAAAAGAAGCCTCAGGCCGAAGATGAGGAAATAAATCCGGAATTTAAATTTTCCTTGGATGGATTCGAGACCACCAACACAACCGATGGGTGGGAATTCAGAGTTATCGAGGATGAAAAGAAAACTGGGAAGAGAGATGTCAATCTTGATGAAATTTTGAGAAGAAAGGGTGGATTGACCGGCCTTATAGAGGGTGAACCTCAAGCCGCAAAAGAAGAGGCCGAGGAAGAAAATGAAGGTGACCAGGAAAAGTCTGAAGACGCAGCTGATGTTGAGGCTGATGTTGAAGCTGATTCTGAAGCTGATGTTGAAGCTGAGGCTAAAACTGGTAATGACGATGATGACGAGCTTGCCATGGACGGTTTCGGTATGGGATTCCAGGAAAATATCGAAGAAAATGAGGATGAAGGAGAAGAGCAAGTGGATGAGGATGAGGATGAGGAAGATGTTGGTGGAGCAGATGTCAATGAAGAGGAAGACGACAGTGACTCGGAAAAGGATGAAGATTCTGCTGAGGCGATCGCCGATTTTTATGAGAAAGCAGATGATGCCGAAGACCCTCATAACACCTTCCAATCGCTAGATCTATCTCGTCCAGTGTTGAAAGGATTGTCTAACTTGGGCTACACGAAGCCCTCTCCAATTCAGTCTGCATCCATTCCAATTGCTCTCATGGGTAAGGATATTGTTGCCGGTGCCGTTACTGGTTCTGGTAAAACTGCTGCTTACATGATTCCAATCATCGAAAGATTGCTTTTCAAGCCAACCAAAATTGCATCCACAAGAGTCATTATCTTGACACCTACGAGAGAATTGGCCATCCAAGTTTGTGATGTCGGAAAGAAAATTGGTCGGTTTATCAATAATCTCACATTTGGGTTGGCCGTGGGTGGTTTGAACCTTAGACAGCAGGAGCAGCAATTGAAGACCAGGCCCGATATTGTTGTTGCTACGCCAGGTAGATTGATTGACCACATCAGAAACTCTGCATCTTTTTCCATCGACAACTTGGAAATTCTTGTCATGGATGAAGCCGATAGAATGTTGGAGGAAGGTTTCCAGGCAGAGCTCACGGAAATCTTGACTTTGATCCCAAAACACAAGCGTCAAACAATGCTTTACTCTGCTACCATGAACACAAAAATCCAAGATTTGATTCAATTATCGTTGAACAAACCCGTGCGTATTATGATCGATCCTCCCAAGGCAGCAGCAACCAAATTGGTACAAGAGTTTGTCCGTATTCGTAAAAAGGATACGATGAAGCCAGCATTATTGTATCAGCTCCTAAAAAGTTCTGATCCTCAGCAACAGAGCCGTATTGTTGTGTTTGTTTCCAGGAAAGAAACCGCCCATAGGCTTAGAATTATTCTCGGTCTTTTGGGTATGAAGGTATCTGAATTGCACGGATCCTTGTCTCAGGAACAGCGTCTTAACAATGTGAACGACTTCAAAAATTTGACTGTTCCAGTTTTGATTTGTACTGATTTGGCAGCCAGAGGTTTGGATATTCCAAAGATTGAAATGGTCATCAACTATGATATGCCAAAGACCCACGAAATATACTTGCACAGAGTCGGAAGAACCGCAAGAGCGGGTAGAGAAGGTCGTTCGATCACTTTGGTGGGTGAAGCAGCTGCTGATAGAAATATTGTGAAGGCAGCAATCAAATCTTTAGAGTCGAGTGAGTCTCAGCAAAAGGCAGTTTCGAGGCTGGTTGAATGGTCAGAGATTGAAACTGTGCATAAAGTTATTGAGGAAAAGAGCGGTCTCATAGATGAAGTATTGGAGGAGGAAAAGCTGGCGAAAGAGCTTCTTGCTGCTGAGATGGAAATGAGCAAAGCTGAAAATCTCTTAAAGCATGGCAAAGAAATTTACTCCAAACCTAAGAGAACATGGTTTGAGTCGGAGGCAGATAAAAGAAAGAACCTGGTAATGCAAGAATTGAGTAAGAGCAAGAATAAGCCCAATTCAAAGAAAAGAAAGCAGTTGGAGACGCAAAAAGAAACTGGGAGATCTTATAAGAAGACTAAGGTGGAGAGAATAAAGACCCAAGGTAAGGCAAGGAACTCTAAGGCCGATAAGAAGAAGAAGAGCAAGAGATGATAATTTGATCTGCTTGTCGGTTTGTCTATTTGTATGATAAATAAGCATATATGAGAAATATTTAAAAAAAAACAATTGAAAAAATAGCTTAAAATTGCAAAAACATTTACATGTATTTCTATTAATTCAACTGTCGATAATGTAAAGTTGAGCAGCAAGGTCGAAGGTGGCTCGGGTTACAATAAGGCATCACTTTCTGTGAGAGAGAAGGTATTTTATAGACACTTTCAAAGCTCAAGAATATCCTACAAATATCATTAAATTTAATAACGCCAAATTTGAATTTTAAGAAGGAATTTAAACATTTAATTTCTAACAAACTTCTCATTTCAAAATGTATTCGAGGAATTCATCCCACGTTCTATACTTTGCGAATTATTATATTTATAAGTTTATAATTTCGAAAAGGAAGCACTTCTGAAAATTTCTTGAGATCTGACTGTATTAAATAGACAGTTCCTAAATTGTAAAGAGACTGTAAATAAAAAAAAAAATAAAAAAAAACATGACACACATCCTGATAAAATATTCAGGGAGCCCCACCGATCACGTGACTAGAATATCTGGGGAGTGTTTGGGAAAACGAAATGTGAGCGTTACGTCTCCTCACAAAAACATCACTTTAAGAAGATCCTGAAGTACAAACAAACTGTGGAATGTCTTGGATCAAGACTGAGTACAAGCTCCTAGGGGGGAATGAAAATGTTTCTCATACGCCGCTCCTAATAACTGGGCAAATCTTGCTCCTTCAGTGCTTTTACTACTTAACTGCTTTGGTGGCGTTTTATTTGGTCTCTCTGCTCAATGGATACGATTTCAGTGTAAATTGGGTGTTTTCATGGGAGTTGATAGAGCCTAATAATGCTATGGGCCTTATACTATTTGTTTTATGGCTATTTGATTCTCTCCTCTGCGTGTTATTCGTCACAATTATTGTGGGCCGATCGAAGCTCGCATGGGACTTTGCAATTACAGTCCACGTCCTCAATCTTGTGGTTGTGTGGCTCTACACTGGAAAATTTCCCACTTCTCTTTTGTGGTGGTGCTTGCAAATATTATCCGGGGTCATCCTAGTGACGTTGTCGACATATTCAACTCGTTGGAAGGAGTTACGAACAACTTTCTTCGATGAAATGCTAGAACAACAAGAATTGGGAGAGGTCAGCCATCAAGAGGGTGCTATCCCCATGAAAAATATGAGCTCGTCTTCCTGATTTTTTTATTGGGACTTCATCATGTTGGACACGTACCTCGTACAATTATGTCTTTGTTAGCACACTTCCATGGAAATAGTGTGGCAAATGTTCAGATTATTCTGTGATTTTCTTTGACAAAATGTCGAAGCAATGGCAGTATACCATTTGTGGCTGGATAAAATGACACGGGTTGCATCAGTCGGGATGATTCTCCCCAAATGGCAAAAAAATGGGTGTAACATGACCCCACGGCACATGGCTTCCCGAAAATTTCGGTCTGGCTGGAATTTATTGACTTCATAAAACAGGAAGAAAGATCCAGCGGACTGGTTTATCCAAAGGCCTGGCCTTTCAAAAGGCAGTAACTAGCCATGTTCGACGAAAATGAAAGCAAGCTTTCGTCCAACAAAAAAAAAGTGATCGCAAAAGAGGGCAATGGGGGAATGGGGGAAAAAGCGTTACCAATGGCAGATCCTCCCCACAATCTTTCCTAGATTTTCAACATGTGTATCGAAGATGCCACCATAGTTTATGAAGGTTGAATCTCAGGTTGCGAGGTCGCTCGATAAGAAACACAAGCTTTTTTTTTTTTTTGCAGAACCCTGACTCGCTATCCAGGAAACTTTAGCAGTATTGACGTTGTGCCTTCCCCTATTTCACGAAGCTCTTTTGATATACCACGTGTAGTCTTCTCGAAAAAGCTGGGAAACGAGTTTCTGGGATCTTATGGGTGTGTCAACTAAGAGCTTAAAGGTACTTTAATTGAATAGAATGGAGCGGGGATTGGATACCAACCTATCGTCCGCCCTAGCCAGGGAAGGTAAGGATTTGCCGTAACGGCTTGCCTTGCTAAATAGTGTAAACCGCCTTAACCAATTCGACCAGGTTACGTCCCGAACCGGGAACGCCTTCTGAACCTTAAATCCGGTTAAATCCTACAAGATGCAGCGTCTTCGTTCTTTCCCCTCGTGCTAAACCATGTTTTCGTATATACATACAGGCATATGATATCCAAATACGGTTATGTTTTCGTGTCGGGGAAAGGGGGTTATTATTTGTTTTGCATATTGTACCCAGCACATAAAGAATTGCATTCCCGGTGGCGGAGGAATTATTTAGTACAATTAGTTTATCCAATTGGATTTTCCAAAGGTTTCCAAGCAAAGGGGATTTAAAGCTATATTTTCAAGGAAAACATGATTTTTTTCTTGGTGTTTGCCAAAAAACCCTTTCATTGGTTTGCACGACATCCGGGCTCAATTTCCCCAACCTCTATTTTTTTCTTTGATACGTGAACCTCACTTTGTAGCATCACATTGATCTTTCGAGTCAGCAAGTGTCGAACACCATTTTTGTGGGACAGGGTCTGTATCATTTCGAAAGAGGTTTTTTTTTGGGAGATTTAACCTGACTTTGGCACGTCGTCATTACCAAGTGACCGTCAAACCTTACAATATATATTTCTTCAGTGCACATTTTTCATATCCCCGGTTCATGTAAAAGGGCAAAACGAAGATAGCTGAATCCCGAGGGTTATAGTACGTGTGCATTGCACGGTCTCGTGATGGTTTAAGGAGAATTCTCAGCAAAGCCAGACTTTGCAACTCGTATAAAAGACAGCAAAAACTACCTTTGGATCATGCATAAGAAGATTTTAAGGAGAAGCACACCTCACAAGAATGAATTCCCTATATGAAGTATATTTCAGAAGGGGGATTGATTGAAGCGACAAATCCATGATTAGTCTGGCTGAATGAATAGAAGCAAGTACACCATGGAACTCTCTCTGAATCCACGTAGTAGTTATGCGACTCCTCATAAACGCCACTGGATAAATTAGCCACAAAGTGGTTGTGCATCATACTGGCTAAGTACCACAGAAGTCAACCACCGTGGCAGTCACGTCACCATATCTGGTTAGAACTGGTCAAGTAGTAGCTCTCAAAGAATATATAAATAGTAGACCAAGTCCCCAGAATTGGACTTGGAAAATTATCTAAAAGAAATCAAACACTTATTGAATAGACTACTTATACAATACAAGTGACAATATCTACTGCTACTGTCTCCAGTTGCGATACCCGCTCTCCGTCCTTCAAGGCTTTGTTGGATGAATTCAAAGTCTGCAATGTGGAAGAAGCCTCACATTGGACTTTTGTTGATGAAGGTCCTATTGGTGCTTTGATTTATTGCTAATATGACGTTTTGGGAACTGCCCACTGAAAATATGGTTGAGACACGACGTATGTCGATGGGTCGCGGACAGGGTTCCTTCCCAGAGGAAAGAAATGTAGAAAGCCCTTTTTGGGCCCCCAATCGAAATACCAAGGAGTATTTAGAACCAAATACATTATCCAGGTGGAGTAGGTTATTATTGAAGATAACCGACCCACCTTCCAATTATACTCCGTATAGCCTGTGCACGTATCAGCGCATCTAACTGATTGTTTCACTTATTCAACATGATTACGTCTATGCAAGACTTCAGCTCAAAAGTTACATGATGACGGATTATTTTTGCAGAGCGAATTGTAGTTGAGGCCGTGACATTTCCTAGGTGAATTCATTTCCAAAAAGATGTTTCATTCTAAGTAACGAATGATTTATATATTCAGCTGGTTGTTTTTTAGTTGTTTTTTCTCGTGGCAACACTTCATTTTCTCACGGGGAAACTTCAGTTTAATTTAGGGCCAATCATTTGGTGGAGGAGCATTTAATATTGACGTAAAAAGTTTTAATAACAGCAGAAAATGGCTTTTTCTAATGACAGATTTATATTTTTTGCTACGAGAATTCAGCTTTTACGACGCCATAGTTTTCAAAACACGAATTATTTTTAGTATCTATATCAATCTTCCGAAAGCAGAAGTCGTGTCACGTGATCGCGTCGACGAGATGGCCTCCTGATAAACAAACGTTCATGCTTGGATTGTGGATACACAGAAATTCCTCCTGACCATGTTTACAACGGAACTTCCAACTGAAAATTATATTGATAATTAGAGGTGATCATAAGGATTCCAGAGATGTGATTTA
>JAJMAK010000100.1:0-46947 GCA_030572615.1 Metschnikowia lachancei
TGACGAAGTGCTGCCGTTCAGGTAAGTTCCTCCGTCAGATTTAAGTCTCGTAAGTGAAGAATTCATGGAAACACACCAGCCCCCAATATGACAAATCTACTTTTCGGATCTACATCACCAAACCAAACACGTATTTTTTGCCCTCAGGGATACTGAGTGAGTGGAAAACATGCAACAGAGTCTGGATTCTAGGGGTATCATGGGTTTTCACGGAGGGATACTCACCATGGTCCTCGAAAACATGCAAGACAAGCGAACGATGCCCTCACCCTTATTGTCCGCTTTTTCGTATTCGTGCTTTTTGGTGTACTGTGGATAAGAGACTTATCTCTCTCGGAATTCAGCGAAGTTATTAGGCATGACCTTCACCGGGACTTCTACCCACAAGCGCAATCCAACACTCGATCGACACACGTTTGAAAGATAAAAATATAATAAAAAAAAAAGAACGTACACTTCAAATTGATCACCCCTCTCAATAACACCGTATTGAACCTAGCACCAGCATATGGAACACCTTTCTTTGCATGCAAGAGACGGAATTCGCCGACTTTACCTAAACAACCGAGCCCTCAAATGCGAGTGCGCGGCCGGTTTCCTTGCAGCTTATTCACGACATTTTCGATACCCTTGTGGGATAAGGTGTGTTTGTCGCTTGACCTAGACTCGCGATTCCGCAACAATGCGCGACCACTATGTTGTATAAATTTGTGATGATAGCGAAAGTAAAATTCGATGGAAAGGGGAATCAGTGGTGTTTCAAAAAAAAATGGGTATTAGGTTTTGCTTCAAGTAGAAAAAAAAATAAGCGACCTCGGTGAGGGTCGAACTCACGATCTTAAGATTAACAGTCTTACGCCTTAGCCAACTTGGCCACGAAGTCATCTTCGAAGAAAAAACTTTGAAACATTAATACACCAGTCCTTGTTAATGAAAAGTATTTCTTTTGTTATTTCTTGAATTTTACTGCCTCCAATGTTATTTTAAAAATTATTTTGGAGTTAAGGTTCGTTTTCCTTGTTTTGACTATGATTCATCCACTTTAAGGTATATTAAAAGAAGTAACTGCTGGGCAAGGCGAACCCTTGTTTTTTTTTTATTTAGAGTGGCTAGAGTAAGGAGGAAGGTATAGGGCTCGGGAGAGCTGGATAACTTCATTAATCCGTACTCTATCCAGATGTGTTTTCAGGTTTTTCTCTATATTTTTATAGTTTTTGTGTCGTTCTTATAGCGGCGTCCTGTAATACAATTGTTTCTTTAAAAAAATGTTATGTTTGGAACCAGTATATTTTTATCGGTGATGTCTCTTTCTGCTTCGAGTGTAGTTTCTGTTTTCTTTATTTTTCGCTCACTGTTCATGGGACCCTCGTGGCCCCTCAAGCATGAAGTCTCGACCGCGCCAGAGTTGCGACAAACTGTTAACCAATGAACATATACCGGAAGAATTTGCTTATAAAGTTTCTTTAAAAGAAAAAAGTTTGGATAGACTTAATTGAGGGAGTGGTCATTTTCCTTCACTTCTTGACTTTCAGAAGCAAAAAAGGGGAACTTTCAAACATAGATTTCTTTAAAAAAAAAAAGACTTCCTTTTTCAAGACAAAGTTACCGTTGCATATGTTAAAGTTTGCTGTGTGATTGCCCTCAATACACTCCAAGCTCTATTTATTTGCATCCATGCGGCCTTAAGGATGAACTAATTTACACTCGGATTTTACACTGGATCAACTTTGGGGAGATCTCCACCACAAATATAATTTTCTAACTATAGTGTTTCAAGAACCTCTTGCAGCTTTTTGGATAATCTTTAGGTGTCTTTATTAATAGTTAAAAGTGGGTAATATGTTAATATTTTAATATTTCAAAAAATATTATTCATCTTTTTAATATACTGAAGAATATATAAATATGGTTAAATCCAGACACCCATCGGGTGTGCGACCACCCACGCCCACCCACACGCAAGACGGAGCACCCGACGATCAGGGGACATCACACGCTTTTCCAACTGATAACATGACTGCAAAACGTTGGGCCGAGCATATCTAGCCAACGCAGAGATCTCTTCCTCTGCTATATTTCTTTTTTTGGACTTGCAATCATCAAGAGTATAATTTCTGTTTTCTCAGAATAAAATAAATAGTTCCTCTTTAGATTTTCAATTTTCAATTTCTTTTATTTCTTAGTCAGTTCTTGATTGCGGAAACTTTTAAACATATCGCCAATGAATGTTGAGGTTTGTTCAATTATAGAAAAACATAAAACCGGGTCTTAAAAATCGAAAACGTGAAGGAACATTACAAAATATCTAAGATAGTTTCCATCTTCGTATTCAAGTCGTACTACATAGTTCTACTCAAGAATGAAGTGATATTTGTTATAAGTTGTTTGATTCTTCTTATTCCCCACAAGTCTTGTGTGTGGAATTTTTAACTTGTACAGGTTGCACAGGTACGGGACTTGGTGCGAATCACGCAATTGACAAGTCATACAAAAATGTTGCGTATTAAACAATAGTGTTCGACAGCAATCAGAGTTCGGCAGTTTAAGGCATTGGAATGAGTTGAAATCTTCAGGGTAACACCCAAAAAGATCCCAAAATACGTCAGTATATCAAGGAAACGAAGCGCAAAGTGATATTGTTTGGCCCGTTTTCATGTTATTCACAGCAGCGAGCGGCAGCGTTGGGAAAGTGTTGACGAAAAAAAAAAAAAAAACTTTTTGATTTCATTAACACTGTTTTACAGTAACCTCCTTGTGTCGAGGCTGTTAAATTTCGAGTAATACCAATAGAACTTATGCAACTGAGATCAGAGATTATGTTTCATTCGCGGCCAAGGAAGGGCTCACCCCAGAAACCTTTGTTGACGGTATTATAATGCGCAAATGCAAGGAGGAGAGTTTGCAGAAAAATCCCAAACCCAAAGGGTCTGCTTATTCAACCATTAACAACCATATTTTTGGCTTGCAGAAATTGCAGAATTGTCTTGGAATTTGGAACTCAAAACATGCTGCCAATGAATCTCCATCTGTACCCAATCGTTGATTAGATATAGGCAAATTCCTAATTTGCACTACATTAAAAATTTTCAAAAGGAAAGAGTTCAACATCAGCCTGCTGTGGCAAGGACAGAATTTCATAATGAAATAGAATACTTGATGAAGATTATAGCCCTGAGCAAGCGCTGGAGATGATGATCAATATGTATGGGTCGACTGGGCGTATCGGAAAAACTCCGACACAGACGCGTAAATTCATTTACGATGGTGTTAATGGGGGCATCAATTTTGCCTCGGATATCATACTTTGATGAAAATTATGAATAAGCTTATGCTTGAGTATTCGGATTTAAAGATGGTCGTGCATAAAACAAATCTTGGGACTGCCAATTCTAGAATATCGATTAGGGCATACAAATACCCTGAATCCTAAACAAGAATACGAAAAGGCGAGAGTATGTCGCAACAAACAGGTGGAGATGTGTCCTGTGTTCGCAATGGCAAATCTGATATGGTTGCTGTTTGATTTTCCAATGGGGTTGTTTTACGGTGAAAAACGCCCAAATTTTATGGAAAAGAGCACCTGGTATAACGCAAAGGTTCTTCACAGCACGAAGACAGATTATAGGGAGAATAAGCCTATAAGCCAATCTTACGAGAATGAATTGGCGAGGTTTTGTTGTGAGAGCGTTGGATTCGTGTCTGCAAACGCAGATGCTCATAATGTGGAGGAGGCTCAAATCGCTCGTATGGGTAAATGTAACTCAAATGTGTTAAGAACTGATCGCCTTTCATTGCCCTTTAAAATGATTCATTTTACAGCTGGGTTTGGCCCCGAAGAGGTATATTACATTCCTCGCGATATTAATACTCCAGAAGATTTACAAAAGAGATCTTCCCCTGGCTTGAAGAGGTTATGGAAAAGGTGGAAATGAGGAATGAGCTGTAACACAACGCGCGTGAGAAAGACACCGCTCTTCCTTGCTTTCTTGATATGCTCAGACAATTCAGACGCATTTTGATTCAAGATTGGGCTTTGTTTCTGGATGTTGCGCCAGAAAGTTTTTTCATGAAGAGTCATGCCTTGAAAGATCCTCGCTTTCTTAAGTGTAAAGCACAGGTCAAGGAAAGAGTGAGGCTGTCTTCTATTTTTGAAGAGTCCGCCGAAAGAAGAAATACAGTGGACCAATTTGCCCCATCAGTTGTAGCGAAACTTGACGTTATCCAGTATGGAATAAACAAAACCCGTGAAGATACTCTCAAGGATAACTTTAACTTTAGAGATCATATTCTTGAGATGCGAGAAAAGATTGAAAGAGTCATGTCCAAAGTTAGGGAAATGGAAGTTCGCGTTTTGGCGAAGTTGACGGAAATGGAAGAGCGAATCAATAGTTTCACTACTCTAATCGTGGATGAGAGATTCAGAACAGTGTTGGCAGAACAAATGCTAGATGGCCACCTTGTTAAATCTGCCTCGATGAAACTCGAGTCCTGGGTTGTTTCTAGAGCCTCAAGACCAGTTTCAGCTCCAAAATCAACAACTCTAGATGTAGGAGAGCAACCAAACCCGCAACTGCATGAGCTTCCTGAAATTCCAATGTCGAGATGGAATAAAACTGTTCCTCGATTGGTCAAAGAATGGTTTGTGATGGGAGAAAATGACTTGCCCAGAATTAGTAAAAGGGACGAGGATTCTGCGGCCAGTTGGAGAAGAAAGGATTTTGCTTTTCATAAAAAAATGAAGGTGATTATTTCATTCATCAGTCCGAATTGGAAAACAAGATTTACAAGAATCTCAAAGAGGCTGATATTGCCATTCTTCTTGACGAGTACCGGAAAATGCACAAGATGACACTAAGCGGAGTTAGTCAGCATCTTGAAGTGAGGAACAGACCCCGAGTGTCTGAAGACTTGGAAAGAAGATGGATGGGTAAGAAGAAGTCGAGAAGGCATCCATGAGTTAATAGTCTTTATGTTTGATTTTCCCGAGTTTATGCTTGACCATTGATACGTTTATGTACTGGTCATGTCGGTTAAATATTTGAAACAATTTCCAAAAAAAAAAAACCAAGAGAGGGAAAGAAGCAAGGAAATAATAAACAACGAAAACAGGCAGCGAAAACAGACAACGAAAACAGACAACGATTGTTTCCCTAAGGACATCTTTTAGATCAGCTGTTCTCAGGTTTTTATTAGCACTATTCTACTGCTTACCTTTTTTTTTCTTTTTTTTCTTTTTCTTTGAGGAGTACCATATTTATATCATGGAGCTATTCTCGATCAATGGCAACTTACATTGCTGACTAGCTATAATGATATCCTTTACTAAACCGAACTCATTGGCTCAACATATATACATCAATTATATGTAGGTTGTTTTTTGGTGATTATAGGTCGATTTCCCCCACATCATATTATAGTTAAACATCCCATAATATAGTTAAATATCCCATGACAAAACACTGGTCCACAGTAATAAACCAGCGACTATTAGAGTAATTACCCGTTATTACTATTACTAGTCCCAGAACGGGTGCCGAGTATTTACTCGCTTTGTTTCATTGCTCTATTTTCTCTCTTCTTTCTTTCTTCTTTCTTTCTTCTTTTTTTCTTCTTTTTTTCCATTGAAATCACCTATGGCCCCGCCTTTTTTTGCTCTGGCCCCGCCATGGTGTCACGTGATATGGCGACGAAGGTCGCTGACGGGTGGAAAAAACCTTTCACCGACCTAGAGGGACCGAGGGGGTTTTTTCCTCACGGGTTACCAGTGATAGTAGTAGCGGGATAGTCCTAGAGTATTGTTATTGATATTGCATATATTTGAATTGATAAGACGATAATTGAAACATGGCGACTTCTTTGAGAACCCCACCTGCAGGTCTTGACCTCTGGGACCAACAATTACTTTTCTTCCCCATGCCAAAAACATGGAAAACTTGAGAACTGCGTTTTCACTCGCTTTTATTGCCGATAGGCACATTGCTATTCACACTGATGACTACCAACAATGTGTTTTTGCCCTAAGAAATACCATCATGCCTTCGTTGGACGCACGAGATATGGTGGAGATCGACCTCCAACAATGCCATAGCTACACTGGGATAGTATCACAAATGGTGAAGACATGCGAGGGTAAAATGCCCCAGCTATATCTGGTGATCATCTGGAAAAACCTTGAGACGCTTGAGCTCGATCTCGGCGTGAAGGCGGACTTGCTCCGTATCTTCAATGAAATTGAGCGGTACACGACGTTGGCGTCGACTCAAATCCCCCGAGAAACGCCAATTCAGCTTGGTGACTATGCCGTGAGGATCCCTGAGCTCTTTGTTATTGCCCCAGTAATGGTGGTGGCGGAAAAGATGCCGAAACTACATCGCCAAATCAAGGAAAGACTATGGTTTTGTCAGAGCTACTATCATAGCTATAACCAGGAGATTCTAGCCACGGAAATCGCCCAAACCGATATCTTAGCCGCCCGCAAGCTTCTTCCCGCAGTGCATGCTAACCCCGAAATCCAAGAATATGTCTGTTCATTAATGGTTTTCACCCGCTCGCACCGGTTATGTTCACTAGCACCTCTAACCACACGGCCTAGTATGCGTTCGTCTGAAGGCATCTTGGTTTTGGCAAAAACATTAGTGGTTTGGGCAAACTCTACCGAAGAATCCAAGCTCTTTGTTACTCCTGACTTTGTCAAGGTTGCGTTCCGCAAAATCGGCTACTGGCTAGTTGATTGGGAAACCAACCGAGTTTTTCAAAGTAAAGGCTCAAGCCACCAAAAGCAAACCGAGATCTCGTTGCTCACTGGTGACTGGTATGGTAGTGAGTGGAAGTGTGTGGAGAAATACTTGGAAGACTTCAAGGCACATCCGGATGCCAACTCCACCACTGGGTTTAGTAATAGGATAGTGGAGGAGGTGATGAAATTGGTACTGCCGCCACTCTAGTACTTTTTTGCATTTGCTTTGGGCCTTGATATCATTGGTTTGGCATTTCGCCTGCCCTTTCACTTGGGGTTTGAGGCTGAAACCGTACCCTGGGCTACTGGTAATAGGGGTGAATTCAAGAGAAGTCCACCCAGTGATTTTTACATTTATAGGTCTGTGGTCACAGTGAAACCCAAGGGGAAAGGAGGTGTAAAAGAAAGAATTGATATATAATATCATCAAAATTAATCGTGCGAAGCCAATATCTGCTTTTTGCGGGATAAAATGGTGGATCTTCTAATTCCTAACTGGCCAGCGTGAGGCTATTTCTGCGCAGACAAAACATTCTTGCTTTGTTACTCCTGACATTTTATATCTTCTCCTAAAATATGTCTGTTCTACTTCTGGCTTCAGAGAACCCGGTTTTCTGCTCTGAGGATAGGGGCTTTACAAATGCTGGGTATTCCAACCTAATGGATTGTGTTTTCGGAAATTTCTGAAGCCAAACTTACTGTACGCTTCATATAAATTTTAACTATTCCTTATAATTCCGAGATTTGGATGTAATGTTCCTGGAGAAAGCTCTACTGAGCTTCAACCTGTTATTGATGATCCTGTGGAACGTTTCCGTATGTTAAACTTCCAACGTCAAGCTTATAGACACGCAGGCGGCACATCCGTGCAATTTTTGTTTAATGCTGCGAACCTCGCGCTCAAACAAAATCAGATCCTACACATAGTAGAGCTTAATCTCATGGAAGGAACAGTCTACCTGCCCTCGGTTATAGAGAGTATTGACACAGAGAGAACGTTATTGAGAATGTCGGCTTCACGGAATAATTCCAGATACAGTAGTACCTCTGTAAGCCGGACATGTTATTAGACGGAACCTCGTTTTTACGGAACGCCGCACGATTGTATTTTTCTTGGCCATAGTTAACACTCTTAAGTATGGGGGGAAAACCTCGTTTATACGGATACCTGGTTTCTCTATAAGACGGAGTTTTTGAAACCTAAAGAGGTTTTTTTGTTTTTTGAGTTTAGGACGAAATATTGCCCGAATAACACCCGAGACACGCTGAGTTGCCCAAACATCGCTAAAAAAGCCAGCAGACTCGTCACAGATCAATGCCGTATAAAAGTCGCAAGTTTTTGGTGATTTTTGGAAATTTTGGAGCCAACGCGTACCTCCATTGCTGGCACGATGGGAAACCCCAAGCGACATATGGACAATGAGAAGCAATATGCTTTGCGAAAGAGATACAAGGAATTAAATTGCTCTCAAAAGGAATTGGGCTTGTGGTAAGGCCAGAAGGTCGAACAACGTTGCCAACTGTTCTCGGACCCCCAACGTACATTACAACAGACATTACAACCCGAATTCAAAATGCTTGCAACTGCTTCCTTGAATTGACTGATGTTGATATCATTGAAATAGATCTGAACGATAAAAGTACTCTGTATGAAGATGATTCTACGCAGTCGCTGCTCATTTGTTGATAAAGACTCCACCACTATGCTGCTTGATTGTCTGGATGACGAGGGTCTTACTAATGTGACAAGAACGCATTCTAACTTTTTCAAATAGAAAATTTAATTATTTCTACATTATTTAGACGACTGCTTTAAATCATACAAATGTGTATCAATCGAAATTGAAACCAAGTAAGCATAAACATACTTAATATTTCCTAGTTAGGAAGGAGGTTTGTTTATATGCAAGAAAAACCTGGTTAACGTCATAAGCCGGACAAATTTCGTGCAAGAGACAAATCCGGCTTACAGAGGTATTACTGTATCACACAAATTTTCCTACACAATTGTTTCTTTTAAAAAAAAAAACAATATCCAAACATACACTACAGTTAAGTTAGGTTAGTTACATCAGCTATTTGCATTTTTGTTTTAAAGTTAAAAGAAATTAGGGGTACAAGTTTATGGCAGAATCACATACATTCACAAAAATTGAACTAGAAAAGGGAACCAAACCAGAAGCTGAAACAGGCAACGAACCGTGAACAGACGCAGGAGCTGGCGCAGGAACAGGAATAGGAACAGAAAGTGCGAATCATTTGGCGCCCAGACCCTGGGTAATTTGATCGTACAAAGTAATTAAAGTGCTCAGAAAATGTTTTGTAAGTCCTGACGAATAATCTTCTGACTGTATATCGCTTTTTTGGTGTTTTTTTTTTACAACGTTAACTAGATTAAGCAAAGAAGGAATTTTCGTAAGAAATTAGGAGAGAAAGTGAATCCGTCTAAAGAAGATGAAAGGAAGCAAAAAAAGGTTAGAATACTGTGCACTGCCTTAATCTTCATACATTTCACTATAGTCAGAACATAAAGAAAAGGCCCAAGATGGCAAAGAGTGGCACGTTAAAAGGAGAAACTACCCTGGCTCCTGATCAAGCATTGCATTTGATTGAAGAGACCTGGATATAACTTATGAGTCTTCAATTCTTTTGGGGTTAAGCAGCTCCGTCGATTCAGTTGACAAGCTGTGATCAGAAACTTCGACGGCATAGCGTGGTTTCTTAAATACCGGATACGACATGAATTGTATCAGGTCCTTCCATGAAGGCGCTCGCTACAATATTACATTCTCTGTCAACACTCTCGATAGCCCATGCTACCGACTTTATTTTTAGGTTCGAGGGCCGCTACTATTCACCATGAGCTTCCACGTCATTTCATATGAAGCGGGCTATTTAAAGGGGCAATGGTTCCCGGTAAGATTTTCTTTTCTTCCTTCTCATCACTCATTCAACGAACATTATACCCGCTATGAGGTCTGCTGCTCTCGCTTTCACAGTTTTCACAGCTTTCGCAGCTGCTTCTACCGCTTCCGACTTAGTCAATGCTAAGAGATACGGCGACTATGCCCAAGAACCAGCTTCTTCTCTCGCTTCCTACGAATCTCAAGATTCTCACCCTCCTTACGATCGTGAAGATTACGAAGATGATTATGCTCCTTCTTCCCCTGGCTCGTCGGATGTCTCTGCTAACGCCAATGCCTACGCCAAACCCGATACCCCCACAGATGTCGACTTCCCAGCCAACGACAACGGTGATGTGATTGGCCACACTACCGTGGTCGGGTACACCACTTACTGCCCATTATCTGCAGTGGTCACTTTTACCACTTGTAACGGACAAGATTGTACTGCTTCTGTTACCACCGTCTCCGAAGCCACTAGTATCACTGTGCGCGGCAAGGTTGTGGTTCCTACAGATGCTTACGGTAACGCTGATACTACAACCTATGCTTACGGTAACGCTGATACCACCACGAATGCTTACGGTAACGCCGATGCTTCTACTCCCGCTACCTCGTCGGAGACTTTCATGACCGAAACTGGCTACACCACCCTCACTGACCAGGCAATTATGGTCACAGATTATACCGTGATCACTATTACTAATTGTGGGGAGAAAGACTGTACTGCTTCTGTCACCACCGTCTCCGAACCCACCAGTATCACTGTGCGCGGCAAGGTTGTGGTTCCTACAGATGCTTACGGTAACGCTGATACTACCACCGATGCTAACGGTAACGCCGATACCACCACTGATGCTTACGGTAACGCTGATACTACAACCTATGCTTACGGTAACGCCGATGCTTCTACTCCCGCTACCTGTTCGGAAGCTTCCGTGTATACTCCCGCCATTATGACGAGTGGCGTTTCTGAGTCTTCCCCCGAATCGGTTTCTACCCCTGCTGTCTGGTCAGAGGCTTCCATCACCAGCACTGGCTACACCACCCTCACTGGTCACACTGTTATGGTCACAGAGTCTACCGTGATCACTATTACTAATTGTGGGGAGAAAGACTGTACTGCTTCTGTCACCACCGTCTCTGAACCCACCAATATTACCTTTACTGGTACGGTTATCGTTCCTACCACTCTGATGATTGAAGCCCCTGTGACTAGTGAAGCCTCTGTTTCTACACCTGAATCTATTTCTTCCCCAGCTACCTGGTTGGACCCTATTGTGACTGGGTACGTCACCGTCACTGGATACACTACTTACTGTCCATTGTCTACAGTGGTTACTTTTACTACTTGTAACGGACAAGATTGTACTGCTTCTGTTACCACCGTCTCCGAAGCCACCAGTATCACTGTTCCCGGCAAGGTTATCGTTCCTACCACCATGTCAAGCGACACCCCTGTGACTACCGCCATCTCTGTTTCTACCCCTGTTGTCTGGTCAGACGATTCCATCACCAGCACTGGCTACACCTACACTACTATGACTGGCTACACCACTTACGTGACAGATTCTACCGTGATCACTATTACTAATTGTGGGGAAAAAACTTGTAGTGCTTCTGTCACCACCGTCTCCGAAGCCACCAATATTACCTTTACTGGTACGGTTGTCGTTCCTACCACTCTGACGAGTGAAGCTCCTGTGACCACCGCCGCATCTGTTTCTGCCCCCGTTGTCTCTTCCCCCGTTATCGTGACTGGCTACATCACCGTGACTGGATACACCACTTACTGTCCAATGTCCGCCGTTGTGACGTTTACTACTTGTAGCGGAAAAGAGTGTAGTGCCTCTGTCACCACCGTCTCCGAAGCTACTACCCTCACTTATTCTGGTGAGATTATCGTTTCTACCACTATGACCAGTGCTTCCGTGTTTACCAGTGCTTCCGTCCCTACGACTGGCGTCTCCAACAGAGGCGACACCACTACTGACCTCACCGTAACTGGTCACACCACTTACTATTCGGAGTCTACCGTGGACACTGTCACTTATTCCGGTGGGATTGTCGTTTCGACCACCATGACCACTGCTCCCTCTGTAACTACCACTGCTGGCCTCTTTACCCCTGCTATCTCGTCGGGTGTCTCCGTCATCATGACTGGCAACATCACTATGACTGACTACAGTACTTACTACCCAGCGTCTACCGTGGTCACTGTCACTACCTGTAGCGGGCAACAGTGTACTTCTTCTGTCACCACTGTCTCTGAGGCCACTACTGTGACTTATTCCGGTGAGGTTGTCGTTTCGACCACAATGAACAAAACTCCCTCAGTAACTACTACTGCTGGCGTCTTTACCCCTGCTGTCTCGTCGGATGTCTCTGTCATCACGACTGGTTACACCACTATGACCGACTACACCACTGATATCACAGTGAGCGACTACAGTACTTACTACCCAACATCTACCGTGGTGACTCTTACTACTTGTAGTGGACCAAACTGTGGTACCTCTGTCATCACTGTCTCCAAAGCCACGGGTATCACTGTTTCCGGTGATGTTGTTGTTCCTACGACTTTGTCGAGTGCTGTGCTCGTGTCCACCACGTTGAAAGCTGTTAATGCTTCCAGTACCCTCGTCACTAAGGCCAGCTCTGTTTCTTCTGCTGCACAGTACTCCTCTGCTTCCATCAGTTCCTACGATGCCGGTGCTGACAAGGCTTTCGTTGGTGTTGCAGGTATCGCCGGTATTATCGCCATGTTGATTTAATTCAACATTGATTTTCATTTTACATAATTGATGGATCTGTAAATTTCTTCGTCTATATCATCTCCTATATGATATACGCAGAAAATTCTCTCTATAGCAATATTACAACCCCCGAATTTTTAAAAGTCGTAATAAAAATGATATCACAATAATGTGCTTGGTGCGAGAATCTTTTGATGGACCATTGGCATATGATGACTCGACTCCAAGGAGGAGATGCAGACTTATGCATCAGTGTAAAGAAGAGTATATGAACTTTTGCACTCTCTTGGGGTCAATTTACCGATTTCCGTAAAGCAAAGAGGATCCGGTAAAAGGTGTTGTTTATCAAATCGGTGGATTGGACCCAGAAAATGCCACAGAAACGTGAGGATTTTTTAAAAGGCAACAAAGAAGTTTTGAAATGAAAACGAGTTTTTCTGTTCAGTTAATTCAACCTACACTTCTCTCGTGTTAATGAAGAGACTATGAGAATCAATGCGGGGTCAGCTTAAACATCATCGGACACCCAAACACTATATTGTGCAATGCGAATTGATTATTTAGAGTGAATCGCCATTTTGGTGAAAGATTGTCGAGGTCCAAGAATAATCGAATTTGCTACTGGATTGGTTTTATGAAGCCCGAGCTAGAGGCGAATAAAGCCTTTCTTGGGGTAAATTATGGTAGGCTTTAGTCGTTATATGTGCTATATAAACCATGCGAGTGCGGGCTGATAGATGCTGGAGGTAAATTTTGATAGAATACAGATATTTGAGTTTTTATGTTCAATTGGCCCTGAAAGTATTCCCTTGAACTCTCAGGGACTATATCCGAATATAAATGAGCCATATATTACGAAAATCAAACCATTGTTGGATACCTTATCTACCTGAAAATACATTTAAAGGACGAATGGGCCACTTGAGAGATTACTGCCCATTGAAAGAGGGGAGTTTTCAGGTACTAAAACTTTTCTTTAAGAAACGATACACCTTGACCGAAGTACAAATTACCATCTTCATTAATAAACAGGTCGAAATCATCCCATTGTCACCTCTTCGTGCTTTTTTATGATCAAAGTCTTCCTTCAAATAGATGTTGA
This sequence comes from Metschnikowia lachancei, assembly GCA_030572615.1. Lineage (NCBI taxonomy): Eukaryota > Fungi > Ascomycota > Pichiomycetes > Serinales > Metschnikowiaceae > Metschnikowia > Metschnikowia lachancei. The sequence goes on from JAJMAK010000100.1 coordinate 13,498, forward strand.
TGAATTGAACCAACGGGAGCGACCCTATCAAAACCGTAGAAAAGGTACCTCGTACTTCTGTCTTTGTGGACCACAATCAGCAATTTTGGATGGTATATGTAACGCAGAGGAAATTTATGAAGTCACCCCATTTTCTTTATAGAATCAAAGTTTTCACATGCCTTTGATGCAGATGGAGTCACCCATTGAATTTTACACTAACTTCTTGTATATTTCTGACGTGAACTGAGGTTTCTGGACTATTTTTATCGGAAACGTTCTTCGTAGCTAATGAAGCAACAGCTGAAGAAATTGTTGGAACGAAAAGTAGGGGAATAGTTGGCACTTCCATACACAGCAGCTAGTGTACGACCTAAAAAAGTATGGACTCGCAATATCTAAGTTTTCTGAGTGAACATATCGCAGGATATTTGTTTATTTTAGTTACTGCAGTATAGAAAATTGAATCATTGGCCAAACGGAGAAAGCCAAGAATATTATGACGGGGTCGGTTGCTTACCACTATGCGAGATCTATGTCCATCAAACACCTTCCCAGAAAAAAGCCTTCCCAGAAAAACGCCTTTCCTATATATTCCATTGTTTAGTTTTCCTAAACTATAATATTCTAAAGGCCAATTAAATATTATTCGAAAAACTGACTCCCGTAAATATTTTACATTATTATTTTTAATGATGAACTCCAGTAACCATTACCACTTTAAAATATGCACAGCCTCAATTCACTTTATACAAACATAAAATTATTGTCTGTAAAAATCAAAAATCACCAAAATTAAGGAAATAACAAAGCAAATACCTATAATCCAAGCAAACACATATATAAGTCACTTTCAAAAATTGAAAAACCACCCAAAGCCGTGTCGTGTCTCCCAATCCCATAACTACTCCGTGGCCGTTCTCCTGCCCGCCTGACCCCGGCTGGTCCGGGGGCTTCGTCCCTAGGTCCGCGACATACATACATCCGTGCACCAAGGTCCGCGGGCGGCGCGCCTACTGGTGCCAACACCTCCCAATTCCTCCAGCGAATACTTCCTCGAACATACTCCTGATCTATTGCTCCTCGAATTCTAGGATCTAGTGAAATCCAGTGATTTGCCTTTGGAATTAACAGAAAGAGATAAAAGAAGAACCCCTGCCAATCAACCAACCCATCGCAAGGCTTTCTTTTTGTACCCCTTGACCACTTCAAGTCCAATTCCCGCCGAGAATCCACTGTTGCTTTCCTGACTCCAACTTGTAGAAGTTAGGTCCGCGAGTATTTTTCCAGAACTCACTAACCGAGAAAAAGCAATAAAGAATAACAAGAAAAAGAATCTCCACTATGGCTGATATCCCCATCAATTTCACCCAGTTGGCGCAATTGACCCAATTGGGCATTTCGCCCCAGTCGCTCGACTTTAAGTCCACCACCTTAGAATCTGACAGGTACATTTGTGTGCGTGAAAGTGGCGCCCAGGGTAACACCGTGGCCATCATTGATTTGCACGAGAACTTCGAGGTCACGCGTAAGAACATGAGTGCAGACAATGCCATCATGCACCCGACGGAAAACGTGATTTCGTTGCGGGCCAACGGCACTGCGTTGCAGGTGTTCAACTTGGGCTCCAAACAACGGTTGAAGTCACACACGCTCGAGTCTCCTGTGGTGCTTTGGAAATGGTTGAACGACTCTGTTTTGGGTCTCGTGACTGCCTCCAGCATCTACATCTGGAACATTTTTGACGGCACCAACAATGGCCCCGAGAAGTTGAGCGACAGACACCACTCGTTGGCCAACTGTCAGATCATAAACTTCGTGGCCGAACCAAACCTAAATTGGTTTGCCATCACGGGTATTGCCCAGGAGGAGGGCCGGATTGCCGGCCACACCCAGCTCTTTTGTAAATCGCGTGGCGTTTCGCAAGCCATTGCGGGTCACGTGTGTAAGTTTGCCCAGATCAAGTTGAATGGTGCTGCTCACCCTACCAAGGTTTTCTGTATCGGCAACAAGGCTGCTCTGGGCCAGGGCAGCTTGCACATTATCGAGATCGACCACGTGGACGGCAACCCGCCCTTTCCTAAGAAAATCGTCGACATTTTCTTCCCTCCTGACGCTGCCAACGATTTCCCCATCAGTTTACAGGCCTCCGACAAGTACGGAATTATCTACATCTTGACCAAGTATGGTTTCATTCACTTGTACGATATTGAGTCCGGCTCCAACTTGTTTGTAAACAGAATCACCGCTGAGCCTGTGTTCACCGCTGCACCATACAAGAATGGCACCGGTATTATCACCATCAACAAGCAGGGCCAGGTTCTTGTGGTGGACGTTGCCCAGGACAAGATTATTCCTTATGTATTGGAGAAATTGTCCGATGTCTCTTTGGGCTTGTCGCTCGCCTCGCGTGGTGGCTTCCCTGGCGCTGAGAACTTGTTTCACCAACAATTCCAAAACTACTTGAACCAGGGTGACTACGCCAACGCCGCCAAGGTTGCAGCCTCTTCTGAACAGTTGAGAACACAGGACACCATCAACAAGTTGAAGAATATCACTCCACAACCTGGTCAGATCTCTCCTATCTTGCAGTATTTCTCTACCTTGTTAGACAGAGGCACTTTGAACAAGTATGAGTCGGTTGAGCTTGCTAAGCCTGTGTTGCAACAAGACAGAAAGCCATTATTTGAAAAGTGGTTGAAGGAAGACAAGTTGACCTCCTCTGAGGAATTAGGTGACATTGTCAAGTCCTACAATGACCCAGCTTTGGCCTTAGCCGTCTACATTCGTGCTAATGTCAACATAAAGGTGGTTTCTTGTTTGGCAGAGTTGGGTCAATTTGACAAGATTTTGCCTTACTGCCAAAAGGTCGGTTACCAACCTGACTACACGAACTTGATCCAAAACTTGGTCCGTGTTAACCCAGATAAGGCCAGTGAGTTTGCCACTTCTTTATTGGCCAATGGAGACACTAGCTTGAACGTTGAGAGTACTGCTGATTTGTTTTTCTCCCAGAACTTTATCCAACAAGGTACCGCATTCTTGTTGGATGCTCTCAAGAACGATTCCCCTGCTGATGGCCACTTGCAGACAAAACTTTTGGAAATCAACTTGTTGCATGCGCCACAAGTTGCAGACGCTATTTTGGGAAACCAAATGTTCAGTCATTACGACAAGCCAAGTATTGGTAAATTGTGCGAGAAATCTGGTTTGTTCCAAAGAGCCTTGGAACATTACGACGACTTGAAGGATATCAAGAGAGTTATTGTACACACCAACGTTTTGCCAAACGACTGGTTGGTTTCATACTTCGGTCAATTGAATGTCCAACAATCTATGGCTTGTTTGAACGAGTTGATGTCCCACAACATCCAACAAAACTTGCAAGTCGTGATTCAAGTGGCCTCCAAATACTCTGACCTTCTTGGTCCTTTGAACTTGATCAAGCTCTTCGAGACATACAAATGTAACGAGGGTTTGTCTTACTATTTGTCAATGATTGTCAATTTGACCCAGGACCCAGATGTTGTGTACAAGTACATCGTTGCCGCCTCTAAAATGAACCAAATCAAAGAGATTGAGAGAGTTGTTAGAGACAACAATGTTTACAACGGTGAAAAGGTCAAGAACTTCTTGAAAGAGGCTAAGTTGGAGGATCAATTGCCTTTGATCATTGTTTGTGACAGGTTCAATTTTGTTCACGACTTGATCTTGTACTTGTACAAAAACAAGTACTTTAAGTTTATTGAAGTTTACGTCCAACAAGTGAACCCAGCTAACACTCCTCAAGTCGTCGCTGGTTTGTTGGATGTGGATTGCGATGAGAACATCATTAAGAGTTTGTTGATGTCTGTTTTAGGAAGAGTTCCGTTGAAGGAATTGGTCAGTGAAGTCGAGAAGAGAAACCGTTTGAAAATCTTGTTGCCATTTTTAGAGAAGACACTTGAAGGTGGATCTACCGACCAAGAGGTGTTCAACACTTTGGCTAAGATTTACATTGACTCCAACAACAGCCCTGAGAAATTCTTGGAGGAGAACAACAGCTATGACACCTTGTCTGTTGGTAAGTACTGTGAGAAGAGAGATCCTTACTTGGCTTACATTGCTTACTCCAAGGGTGGAAACGATGATGAATTGATCAACATCACAAATGAGAATAAGATGTACAAGTACCAAGCCAGATATTTGTTGCGCAAGTCTGACTTCTCCTTGTGGGAGAAGGTTTTGAGCTCCGAAAACCAACACAGAAGACTGCTCATCGACCACGTCATTCTGACCGGAATTCCAGAGCTTAGTGACCCTGAACCAATCTCTATTACCGTCAAAGCATTTATGGAGAATGACTTGCCACAAGAGTTGATTGAGTTGTTGGAGAAAATCATTTTGGAACCATCTCCATTCAACGACAACACCTCATTGCAAGGTTTATTGATTTTGACTGCCATCAAGGCCGACCCCTCTCGTGTTGCTAACTACATCGAGAAGTTGGACAAATTCGATGCCAACGAAATTGCTCCTTTATGTATTGACAACGACTTACTCGAGGAGGCTTACGAAGTCTACGACAAGTTTGAGATGAGGGATGAGGCAATGAAAGTTTTGGTGGAAGATATTATGTCTCTTGACAGAGGTGAGCAATATGCTGAAAAGTACAACACCTCGGACTTGTGGTATCAATTGGGTACTGCTCAATTGAATGGTTTGAGAATCCCTGAAGCTATCGAGTCTTACGTCAAGTCTAAGAACCCGCAAAACTACGAGCAAGTCATCGAGATCTCCGAGCGCGCAGGAAAGGAAGAAGAGTTGATTCCATTCTTGGAAATGGCAAGAGAAACTTTGAGGGAGCCTGTTATCGACAATGCTGTCATCAACTGTTATGCTTCTATGGACAAGTTAACCGAGATCGAAAAGTTCGTGGCCGGACCAAATGTTGCAGTTTTGGAGGATATTGGCGATAAGTTGTTTGAGGCCAAGAACTACAAAGCTGCCAAGATCTTGTACTCCAATGTTTCCAAGTACTCTAAGTTGGCTACTACTTTGGTCTACTTGGAAGACTACCAAGGTGCTGTTGATTGCGCCAGAAAGGCATCCAACACATCAGTCTGGAAGCAGGTGAACAGCGCTTGTATTGAAAACAAGGAATTCAGATTAGCTCAAATTTGTGGTTTGAACTTGATCATTGACGCTGAGGAGTTGCCTGAACTTGTCAAGACCTATGAATTCAACGGTTACTTTAAGGAGGTTATCTCTCTTTTCGAGAGTGGACTTGGCCTTGAAAGAGCTCACATGGGAATGTTCACAGAACTTGCCATACTTTATTCGAAATATAGCCCCGAGAAGGTTATGGAACACTTGAAGTTATTCTGGTCTAGAATTAACATCCCTAAGGTGTTGACCGCCTGCGAGGATGCTCATTTGTACCCTGAGTTGATTTTCTTGTACTGTCACTACGAGGAATGGGACAACGCTGCGTTGACAATGATTGACAAATCTGAAGTCGCTTTTGACCATGCTTCATTCAAGGAGATTATTGCCAAGGTTTCCAACCTTGAGATTTACTACAAGGCGATCAACTTCTATTTGGCAGAAAATCCAACTCTTTTGGTTGACTTGTTGTCTGTATTGAAGGCTAAGATCGACTTGCCAAGACTCGTAAGAATGTTTGTGAAGTCTGATAACTTGCCATTGATCAAACCATTTTTGATTTCAGTTCTTGACAAGAACAACTCTATTGTCAACGGTGCGTACCATGACTTATTGATTGAAGAAGAGGACTACAAGTCTTTGCGTTCTGCAATTGAGAATGAATCTAGCAACAGATTTAACTCGTTGGACTTGGCTGAGAGATTGGAGAACCACTCTCTTATTTTCTTCAGACAAATTTCTGCCACTTTGTACACCAGACACAAGAAATTCAACAAGGCCATTTCCATCTTGAAGGGAGACAAATTGTGGGCGGACTTGATCAAGACGGTGTCTATTTCCGGACTGACAAAGATTGCTCATGAGGTGTTGGACTACTTTGTTGAGACAGGCAATCACGAGGCTTTTGCTGCTCTCTTGTACGTTGGCTACGATTTAATTGAGTACGATTATGTGCTTGAAATTTCGTGGTTGCATGACTTGGGTGCGTTCATCAAGCCATATGAGATATCCATTGCTTACGAGAACGGCCAAAGACTCAAGGAGGTATATGAAGACTTGCAAAAGAGAAAAGAAAGTGAGAAATCAGACGACGAGCCTGCCATTGGCCAACCGTTGATGATCACAAACGGCCCGATTTTGGGGCAAACCACTGGTTTGGGTTACCAGCCCACTGGAGCTGGGTTTGGTAATGCATTCTAGGTAGCAGGAAAGTATAATTTGTGGGAGGAGACCAACTTTTTCGTGGTTGATTGGAGTTGGTGCTCATGCTTACGAATGCGCGGACTTGTTTTTAAAATTACAGAAACAGATTTAAAATGAATAATTGACTTGACTTTTTATTAATATTGGTATTAGTTGTAAAGTGAGAGTTGTAAAGTGAGAGGTTCTTCAGTTTGTTATATGAGATGGTTTTTCCTCATGTATTTGACCACGTCCCTGAACTCACGCACCAAGTTCTGGAAAGTAGATCCATGTAGCATTGTCTGAACAAAGGTTTCGTGGTTGGCGTGGCCAAATCGGCAGTACGCAGACTCAATGTTGAGTTCATCACATAGAAGTTCTATTTCAAACAATGGCTGAGGTTTTGTCGGTAGACTATAATTTGTAATCCAGAGCACAACTCTTTGACACAGCAAGTCTTTTTCAATTTTCGAGATGACCTTGTTTTCCGAACCGCACCCAAACACCCCGTCATACGTGAGAGAAGATAGCAGGTCTAATTTATCATGTTTATATTGGACAGAGACTAACAGGGCACGGACTTTCTCGACAAAGGTCTGGAGCCCAGTAGCTTCGTCTCCAGCCACGAGAAGATGCTGTAATTGGTCTAGAGGCACATGGGGTGGGGTCGTGTAGCGGAAAACCAGCCAGTGGTTTTGGGCTGGGGCCAGTGCCAGTTCCAGGGCCGGAGCAGATGCTTTGCACGACAAGTTTCGCCGACGAAGAATGATATAATGAGGCTTGAGAAACTGGCACGTGGTGTGCGACAAAACGTCGAAACGAAGGCCCAACAATGCATCGTCCTGAGTATCATAAAGATGATCGTTAATAGCAAACGCAGTGATGCCTCCGAACCGCAAGATGCTTTCTCTCAAAGCCAATTGGCCTGCAACTGTTTTGAGCATTATTTTCGCAAGAATCTCATCCTCGTCCTTCGAGTCAGTATCATGGCCCAGGCGTTTCAGGTGGTCCAGCTGCAAATTGAAGTATTTCTCAATGGATGCATCGAAATGTGAGTGGTGGATTAGCGGAGGGGCATCGTCGAAGTCTATGGTATTATTGGCGTGGGGCACGCGTTTTGGAACCGCAGGCCGCACGAGTTTTTTATGTTTGTTTTCTGCCTCGAAAACACTCACCTCGCGGAAGATTTGGTCATATTGTTCCTGGAGAGGCCCCACTTCGTGCTGGAGAGAAGCAATGTCTTTTTCCAATTGGTGCAATTCTTCCTGTAAAGACATGCCGAGGAATAGGCGAGATAATGCGAGGTGAGGCCCAGACATGCCATGCGGTGCGAAGATGCACCTGGGTAATTCCGACGATGTCACGTGACGCGAAGTCGGGATTCGTCGACGTCCGGAAAAAGGAGATTTGGAGAGAAGAGTAGAATAGCCTTTTTCCTATACCGATTAACAGTGATGGTAGTAATGTGACAGCCCTAGAATATTGTTGTTGATATTACATATATTTGAATTGATCAGGCGATAATTGAAAGATGATGATATGTATATTTCACAACGCGACTCACGGCGACCCATGCAGGTCCCAGGATCAGTGTGTTGGATTTATTTCAACACTATTAGATGATGCGTCCGTTATGCTTACACAGGTAAAAGTTTTATAGTGGTTCCGACTTGTGAAATGTCGTATGTCCACTGTGAATTTAGCTATGTAGTTAGTAGTAAAAGAAAAAAGTCTCTAGAAAAGAAGAGAAAAGAGTTTCTTTCTACGATCAATAAAAGTGTTCACTCCATGACGTCCGGAGTCGTGTCCTGATCATCCCGCGAAGGTCCTGTTGACCAGGAACGTGAAATGCCAACACAGTGATGGTAGTTTTATAGTTTTCATATTTTAATGATCTTTTCATATTTTAATGATCTTTTCGTTTTTAGTGATCTTTTCGTTTTTAGTGATACTGAAATATATCTGGGCTGGTAAGAAAATCTTCCCTGGTGGTAGGTTACATGCCACCTATAGAATGATGATTAAATCTCATCCCAGGCTTTGGAGATATATTCGTCCAGAGCACATATCTGTTGCTTGTTATACAATTGTTTCTTTAAGAAAAGAAGATCAAGTACACCTAGGAAGTAAATTCCCGATGAATCCTACTGTGTTATGTGTACCTATTCAGAAATTACTACAACATCGGCTCAATTCTATAAACTTGTACATTATCATCTCTTCGTATCATCATAATCTGGTCTCTGTTATGCTTATATTTTGCCCTATTTTTCATCTTCCTTTGCCTTAATCTCATAAAATACTCTGGTTTTATCGATGATGAAGCCCCCAAAACATCTAATTTCCACACTTTTCACATCATCCTTGATTTATATGATGTTCGCTTGCTTAGCAACATTTGAGAATTATGGGGATAAGCCAAGTATTCTGTTTTTGCGGGAAGATTCGTTTTGTTATTATATTTCTCCAGATATCTACCATGGCCACGATAAACCTCACAAAAAGCTTTAGACTGTACTAATTAGGGGGATTGATTTCACAAATTTTCCCAAGTCTTCAAGCTCTAGCCTGGAATTGAGCACGGTAGCGAGTTCAGATGATTCCACGCTTTAACTCAGATGGAATGGTACTTGAGTAGTTTCTCACTTGTGTCGATCAAGCCTAAAACTATACCAAAAGAAGTCCAGAGACCATATTTAAACGGCTCTGGCCCGGACTAATTTCAACAGTTCTGTAGGGGATAAATGGCTTTTTGAAAACTACTAAGCAGTTTGCTTGGGCTGAATAACGTCTTAGCGGAGCCCAAATCTTTTCATATAAATCAGAATATTCCGTTATATTTTGTTAACTTTCACCATGTTCTGACATTTTTCACTAGGCTCTGTTAGCTAAGAATATCCGAAGCGATATCTGTATCTATTTTTTAGTGATGAGTCAAACCTATAAAATAAATATTGCACTAATTTGCGTGCCACCAAGCACGGTGTATATGGAATTATGGCTTGCGAGGCGGGTCGAGTTTCCTTGTGAAAGAATATGGGTGGGGTGATTTTGGGAGAGGCTTTTATACGACTTTAGAACAAGGAATTGATTGATGGTTCTTTCAATTCTCAGTTGAGAGCTCCGCAGGTCTTACATGATGTTACGTAGTAGCGTTTTCCATCATTTTTCAGAGAGGATAAAGTGTAAAAAATGTCAATATCTTTCTAGCAACTGGTTAGTAGAATTGCTACCCATTCCAATAATCTTGCAAACATAGATGGTACTTCTTTGTTTGAGGGAAATACTATACAGCTCTCAATTGCATTAATACTTCAGTAGTTAGAGTGTCAGATTGGGTGTTAAGCTGAGGGTATGGGCACTGTCATCATTTTAATAATGAAGAAACCGGCCAGATAGTAATCATTAGAAGATTCAGGATCTTAACCCTCTCACGTGATCTCTGATTAAAAGTAGAATATACACCAAGCTACTCCCCTGATAGAACCATACCCAGTGAAGTAGTGTCGAAGATAGATAAATTTAGGTATGATAGCAGGATTTGGTAGCAAGTGGCTCCAATAAGCAATATTCAAATAACAATCAACTTGCACTGTTTCCAATGTAAAGCCGAAAACAAAAAAAAAAAAAACCTCGAGTACCTGAAATAGCATTAGTAAGCATACATGGAAATGTAATAAGTCCCCCGAGAAAGGCTAGACCAATGTCTGTTCCAATGCATACATAATTTTGCTTTCCACGTGAGGAAGGTCAAGCATGTTTTCAAGGAAATTCATGAAACAACAAGATCTAAGGGAATGAGCAAGATGCCATATAATGGAGAGTATTGACCCTAGAGATTACTTTTGATAAAAGTGCAATGCAGATTTATCCACGAATGTACTGTTGTTTTGAAGAAAATGTAACATGCTTATTTGTGTATGAAAATGATAGGAGCAATCTAACTTTTTCAGACGCTGAATCTGTCAATATGCGCTTTATAGTATCTTGGTGTCTTCTTTTTAGTGTTGGTTTATTGATACCATTTTGCGTCTTAAACCAGAACCCAAAGCATGGGCCAAAACATGGGTTTTGGGAATCACTGGCGATGATATTGAACCCGCTTCCTTTATTTACTTGGAAATACCATCTTTTTGTGATTACTAGGATTACATGAAGGTTCATCTTGTAGAAGCATTCCGTATAGAAAGCTTGGACTGTAACCTTAAAGCATTTCGCAATCCACGAGGCATTCACGGAGAGAATTCATGAAATTGCACGACGAAATAATAATAATAATAATAATAATAATAATAATAATAATAATAATAATAATAAAAAACGGACTGTTAGACGCTCCAAACAGAGAAAACACCAAACAGGCTGGGTGGCTCATTGGTTTCAAACCTTTGCATCAACCACCCCTCAAGAGCGTGCAATCGTCAGATGAACCATCTGACAGCTTCCAGTCCTGGGAAAAAAATGGCCGGTTTAGGGTCTGCTCTGTGTAGATGGTCGAAATAGTCATCAAGTTTGAATTCATAAGTAGGAAATGTACCGCAGTTTAAAGTTACACAGTACACCCTTCAAGAAACTGGTGGGCTATTACTTCAAAGAATATTTCCATATTTTACTGCATTGATTCCACAGTCTTCTTGGGAAAGTACCTTATTGCACCAAAGTGAACAGCAGAGAATATGTCCCAAAAAGATTTGCCTTTGGCGTACCCCAGGAAAAGGACCAAATACATGGAGTGAAATTTAGCGAAATTTAGTGAGATTTACGAATGTGGCTATAATGGTTAAAATGAGGATCAACAATAGAGAAAAAGAAAGAACAAGGGCATGTCGAAATTTCTCTTTTGGGGGTCTCGGAAATATCGTCAAGTGTTGCCGAATACCAAAGGTCCACGTGATATGCAGGCCAACGCCATATTTCCCAAAAAGACAAGACAATGAGGAAAAAAGAAAAAAGAAAAAAGTAAAACGAAAGAAGAAAAACGAAAAAAGAAAAAAAAAAAAAAAAAAAAAAAAAAAAAAAAAAAAAAAAAAAAAAAAAAAAAAAAAAAAAAAAAAAAAAAAAAAAAAAAAAAAAAAAAAAAAAAAAAAAAAAAAAAAAAAAAAAAAAAAAAAGAAAAAGAAAAAGAAAAAGAACCACCCTCCCAAAAAGGAAAATAAGCAGCGACAGCAAGAATCTTTCTTGTTTGTATACTCGTCCCACCCAGATTCCCGCCCTTCCATAATAACCCGACAAAAGCTAGACTTTTCGGCAAATTTCGTAGCTAACTTTGTTCAAAAAGGGGCTGGAAAAAAGAAAGGATTTTCAACACTGTGTTTCACACCTTCGTCATTTTGCTCGCTTCCATGCGCGCACACACCTTCAATGTCCGGAGTGCATCATGAGGAAAAAGGTTGCGGTTGTTGCTCAGTATAAGTTGGTGGGGTGGTTGTGGGTCGGTGGGGAAGATATAATTTGTAAGTCAGTTTGTTAGGGGATTCTGCGGGGAAGATACGGCGGGTGTAAGTGGCGGGGATTGAAGACTTTTAAGCAGGCTGCAAAATGGGCTGAGTAGCTTATAAATCAAAAATTAAGCTTTGGGCCCATGGATGCGCCCAAGCAGAAAGAAAAAGCCATACAAGCATACAAGCATACAAGCATACAAGCATACAAGCATACAAGCAAGGCATACAAAGCATACAAACCCAATCAAATTATACACTAAAACGCACACACACTAAAAACACGCCTGGGAGCTGAGGATCACCCGTCGTGCCTAAAACCAAACTCTCAAATAGGAAAACTGAGGCAATGGTATTGGCCAAATGGAACCGGCTATGGAACCTATGGAACCTTGGGGCGCGAACTCCTGCGAGATAGCCCTATGACGAAGCTCAGTGCACACCAACAAGGAAGGAAGATGTGCGACAAGTTACATCTGGCCCCATAACACCAAAGAAGGCAATTGGCATGGGAAAATGAGATTGGGTGACGAAGACGCCAAAATGGGTTTCATTTATTATTTTCTTCACACTACATTCTATAAGGCTGGGTAAGTATTAGCTGAAACTTTGAACTTCCCAAACTTCCACCTTGCCAAACTTCCACCTCCCCAAACTTCCACCTCCAAACTTTCTTTCAAGGAAACAATTCCTATGTGCCTCCCCCTTTTCACCGTGGTGGGTATTGCTCGGCTCGGCAAAAGGAGCTCGGCAGGCATATGTGTTCCTCAATATAAGTGTCGAGATCCGGCGCAAACTATGAAAATCCTGCGAGGTGCATGAATTTCGATCAATGATTGCTTCAGGTATTTTTATGATGGCCTAATAATTGTTGCATCGCTGGAAACATATATCCATTCCACTTCTTTCATAAACCTTTTACAATCCCTTTACAATCCCTTCACACTGTTTTCACACTGTTTTCACACTCATTTCACACTCCTTTATTCTTACTTGTTGGTGCTCCATAAAGAAACATCCTCCCTCAGCCGATCTTCTCGGGGAACCTTGCCGAAATTATTTACCGAGATTATTTACGAGATAGGCTCTGCACCGAGATACAAAGTTCCGTTGGTTTTCTTCATCACCACAACTAACACACCACCCATTCCACGCTGGCGGTTTTTTATTTAAACCTTTCTCTTGTCCAGCAGACTCTGGCCATTTGCTCCTCTCGCTGCTCTTGCCTTGTGTTTTTTTCCTTGGGGTCTTTTGCTAGGGGTTTTTTGCTAGGGGTTTTTTGCTAGGGGTCTTTTTCTGGGCTATCTTCTGATACTTGACCGCTTGAAATAACCATCCACATATAATATCACACCATGATCTTCCTATTGTTGATTCTATCATATACCCAGCTTTCAGCAGCGTTGGCGCTTAATCTATGTTCTTCCACAAACTTGGGCTCGGACCTGACGTCGAACCAGTTCATGTCCAATGGTTACTGTAGAAACTATTGTCTGGCAGCCGGGTTCAATGTGGCCATAACGCAAGACTTCCAATGCTGGTGCTCAAATGCTGTCCCAGCTGATACCGTGGATCTGTCTTTGTGTAATATTGGGTGTCCTGGGTATAGTGAGCAAGAGAGGTGTGGAGGTTCCGGCGTCTACGGATACGTGATATTTGGAGGTGCCTCCACGGTGACCAAGCTGACGTCGTCGTCGTCGTCCTCCTCCTCGTCAACACCCGTGGGTACAAACACTGCTACAACAGCAACATGGGTTGCAAATGCAAATACAAATACAAACACAAACACCCCAGGAACTAGCACTACAGCTACCAACGGGAATGCCAATCAAAACGGCAATACAGGCGCTAACACAGGCGGTAATACCAACGCAAACACAGGCGTTAATACCGGGGCAAACACTGGGGCAAACACCGGGGCAAACACCGGGGCAAACACCGGGGCAAACACATGGGCAAACACATGGGCAAACACAGCGCCAAACACAGCACCAACAGGAAATACAGCACCTACAACGTCTCCGTCCCCAAAAACATCCTCTTTCTCCACTGTCACACCTACCACTATTCCCTCTCTTTCCTTTTCTTCTACTTCTGCATTGCATCCAACAACTTCAGTCAGTTCAACTTCTATTTCTACTTCTTCCATTTCGTGGACTTTTTCTACTTCCTCGTCATCACCAACCACTCAAGCCTCTTCACAAACTGCGTCTCAACCGCAGGATACGTCGAACGTGGAGGGTTTTTCATCGACCACCTCACTGCCCAGTTCGCAAAAATCAGAAACCTCTCCCTTGGTATCAATTCTGGCAACCACAATTCTCTCCGTGGTCACTCAAAATGGTGCAGTCACTCAGCAGGTATCGACGAAATACATCACCGCAACTCAAAGCGTATCGTCAGCATCGGAGTCTGGGGCACTTCCATTACCCCAAAATAAAAACTCCTTTTTTGATTCATCTGCCAAAGTGGCGGGAACGTTCACTGCGGTGGGCGTGGTGGTGGTGGCGTTGGTGGCAACGTTACTTTACTGTTGCTGTTTTGCTGCCGCCGGGGGGAAAGACGAGTACTCTGACGAGGAGCAACAGTACTCCTCGGATGATAACTCGTTCCTGAACAAGACCGTGGTTCTCCCTGGCGGAGAGCTCGGAGAGAAGTCTCGAAGTTCGTCCCAGAATAATTTGAAGCGAGACAATTCCAGCAGATCAATCCGGTCGATGTTGAATGCCGTTTCACCGGGGTCAGGTGGGGGTTCGTCGCCAATGAGCCGGAGCCACTCACGCAAGAAACTCAACCCCAAAAATGAGTCTGTAGACACCACTGGACCCATCATGTCGCCGATCGTGGAGTTTGACCATGTCTTGGACCCTCGGGCGATGTTTGAAGATTATAATAGCTCCAAGGTCTCACTTAACGATGAAAACGACTACTCTAGGAGAATCTGGCATGTGACAAATCCTTGATAGGCATGTTTTGGCTTTGGCTTTGGCTTTGGCTTTGGCTTTGGCTTTGGCTTTGGCTCTATGCCTCTTTGGCTCACATAATACCTTAATACAACATCTGCATCTCTACAGTTTGGAAATCTTCTAGTCTTGATATTTCTCATACTACTGTTTCTCATACTACTGTCATAAAATTTGACCCCATATATACCATATAAATACATCCCACATGATTATCGGCCTCTAGATGGCATTTGACGGTAACGTGCTCCGGTTCTTATACTGCGGCTGTCTCTCGTAAGCATTTGGCATTGGTGTCTTGATACTTTTACTCTTTGTTTTTCTTGATTTGCCCTTGCTACAACAATGACCTCCGTGGCCAACTTGGCTGGTCCCACCTTCACCGGAAGAGGCCCCCTGGTGGTGATGACCAGTCTCGGCATCGGATGAATCGGATTCATCCGAGGAATCTGAAGACTCAGATGAGCAACACAGGTCTTCGTCGGAGCTCTCTCCAAATTCTCGTTGCGGATGGAAAATACAGCAGATTTTGGACTTTTTCTTCTCCAAGTGTTCGTTGTCCACAACATCCGACGTCCACCTGACGCGGGGCCCGTTTTGCCTTGGGGTTCGGATTTGCCTGACGTCTTCGGTGTTTTGGGATGCTGGACGAAGATGTAGAACTGCTTGTTCGGACGAGGAAGTCTGTGTTTGGGTACGAGAGACTTGTGATTGCATTGGGAGGTTTTTTGATTTTGCCTTTTGATTTTGCCTTTTGACTTTGATTTAACTTTGATTTAACTTCCAATTTCTATTTCTTGACTTCTTAAAACAATACTTGCTTTATCAAGGAAAAGGTTCCAGATTTAATTTGTGAGAAATCTGGGTGGATGAATCTACTATGGTGGCATGATGAATAATGTTGCTTCCATGTGAAACAAAGGTGCGGCACTGTATAGTGGACTATAGACGATGGTGCGGTGCGAGTGTAGTTATGATGTTGAGTGGTAAGGTCAGACGGTACTGCATGCATCATACAGTGTTAAAGGATGTACTGCATACATATGAAGGTAATTCTGATGCTTTAAGTGATACATCAGGAACTTATCCTTACAAGGGTAATCGAGGAAAAGGATCTTTCTGGAATCCGACTGTCTGGAATTCGACTGTCTGGAAAATGAATTTCTGGAATTCCAATGTCTGGAGAAGGATCCCCGGGATTAGAATCACTTTCGAAAGAAACGTTCCGTCTCGGGGCATCTTTTCTAGGAGAACTACCGTCTGACATGATAACTTGGGTAGGTCCTTGATTAGGACAAATTTTAGATAGAGATTCTAAATTAAGAAAAGAAGAGACGTCAGGCAAAAGGGATATTTTGCCGACGTTGCTGTAGTGAAGATTCCATCGTCACTTTTGAGTTGTACACGCTACCCTGGATGTGAGAAGAAGAAGGTCACTTGACGGTATCTGATGTACCTTACTAAAGTGTAGAGTAAAGTACATTACGAAGTCCGCGGATCACGTGTTCAGCACTTCCTTTGAAGCTGAAGCTCCAAGCATTCCTAAGAGAAGTAATCTCTTGAGCGTGACTCTGTCGTTGGCTTTGTAGCCGAGAAAAACAACTGATAGGCGAACGACTAAAAGTGATGATCAGTCATGACGTAGATCTGCTTCTGGGCCACCAAAATTTGCATCACTGCCACTTACTATTCCTTGAAAGTCTGTCAAGTAAATTAGAAACTCAAGCTCGTCTTCGGATTCATATATCCAATCGATTGGGAAATCAACAATGGTGGCGATGAACTACAAAGTGTGATTGCTGATATCTGCAATTATAGGATGATAACAAGAATGGAAAATGTCATCAGTTTCCGGTTCTCCGAAGATCACCCAGCCATTCCCGAGGCATCCTTGAATACCGTCATGAACCACAGAAAAATGTTTTTCGATTTATTGAAGTCTGATATCATATATCTTAGAGCGCCTAAAAAGCTCCCTCATCTCAGTGAATATCATGTTGAATTAAGCTGGAGCCTGAGGGAGTAAGTGAGATTGAAAAATCCATTTAGCTCGGGAAATGCCTGCATTCTAAATCGAGCGGCGGATGAAGGTGCCTTTTCGCTACTTGAAATTAATTAGATTGATATCAAATATAAGTTCTAATCCTCTCAAAATATTACATCAAGAAGAGCAATGAGATTACTAGCTTCAAAGCAGATGGTTCGTTTGAGGAGAATTTGTTCTAGCTCGAGAGCGGTAAATGAATTCCTCACGACCAAGTAGAATCAATCGTAATGGATCTGTTTGTAAAGCCCATAGTGTTACGACGTAAGATGGGACAAAAGACATAAGCCTTCATGGCCATCCTAGTAGAAACCACAGGCGAGCTCTAAGGGGTGCCTCCGCCGGAACCGAGGTTTAAGGGCCCAAGCTATTTTAAGATAATCTCAATACACATCAACGCCCCTCAACTTAAGAGACCCAGATCGCTTTTCAGCAATTACTGGGAACTTAGCAGGGGAATCCTTATTGGAAAAAATGAGCACTTTTCTTATTCTAACATTTTGAGTTCAACTTAAAACAAATGAAATTTTATTATCTATATAAATTTGGAGAAAGTGGCTATGGAAGCCTCAATACTAGTAGAGGCAGCGACGGTAACGTCGACTTGGGGAGAAAGCTCCAACCAAACCAGAGAATAACGTGATGAATAAACATAATCATTTTTCCATCAACTCTTTGAAGCTAGGTGCTGGTATTATTTCTTTTCCTTCCGGAAGTTTATATTCCACCCCAAGCATATCGGGATAAAGATTTACACCGTAGCGTGGGAAATACCACGGGTGGGCAATCATTTTCTCTCGGAAGGTTGTAAAGGGTACTCTATTGTCCATTTGATACCAATTCCTGAAATATTCGATGAATTTCCAAAATTCTGCAACCTCGTGCTCATCAGGCCTAGGCTTTTCAGGCGTAGGCATGTCAGGTGTAGGCTTGTCAGTCGTAGTCATAGAAGGCGTAGGCATGTCAATCGTCGACAAGGAAGGCGTTGGGATGGAAGGCATGGTCATGATTTCTTCTTGGTTTGGTATACTTTCCTCTTGTCAGGCAGTTTTCTATTTTCAGGCAGTTTTTGGTAATGATAATTAATTGAGAGTTTTCGTTTTTTGTGGGAGATATAAGTGGCTTTATAGCTAATAGATTTTTCAGTCCGCCGCGTATGGTGTATTTACTATGCGCGTGTTATTTCATATTCTAGAAATGTTTTATTCCCTTAAGGTACTGGAGTATCCTAATAGCAGCCATCATATGGTTTTCTCATGGCAGAGAAAGAAAGTTTGAAAGTTTCAGAACTATCAATGAGATGTCAAACGAACTGTACCTGCAGCATAAAGTAGTTTGCCAATGATAGAACCGTAGGTCTTTTTTTTTTAAAAGAAACAATTGTATTACAGGACGCCGCTATAAGAACGACACAAAAACTATAAAAAAATAGAGAAAAACCTGAAAACACATCTGGATAGAGTACGGGTTAATGAAGTTATCCAGCTCTCCCGAGCCCTACACCTTCCTCCTTACTCTAGCCGCTCTGTAGATCACGACACCCCATCCGAACCTTAGTATGTTCCAACATCTTCTTCATTTGCCTATGCAGAAGAGGTTGAAGCTCATTGTCTCCATTAGCCTCTCGACGTCTGCAACAATAAACTCGGCGGACAGTGTGGACGTACCAATTAAGGTTGCGTAAAGCTTCATAAGTCTTGTTTAATGGTGCCAACATTGAATTTAACGTCATCGGGTCTTCGATGTTTAAGTGATTCCACCAGAACTTCGTGCAGCCACACTCAATATCAAGATGACTTTGAATATGTTGCAGATTTACCCCTGCAAACAAAGATGACACTGAAACCCAGGTAGTGGTCGACGAGTGTCTTGCATTGGAACATACGATACAGAATTAAAATAGTGAAGAGCTTCAAGATCCTTTCGCTTTTCCATTCAAATTTATAAAGGGCTTTCCAAAACTTCTCCCATCTGCACTTGCCCAGGACGTGAGTCCAAATCAAACTGAGGCATCACAGGCTGAAGTGCTGCTTGCTTCGTCTTACTCAAAGAAGTGAAATCACTCGGATGGCATTGCTTTTCTTCCTCATCTGTTAATAAAAAAAACCATTCTCCCTCTCGAAGAAGCCTCATACGACAGGGCATACAAGTATCGTGCACAAGACAAATGTCTCATATATTGGTGATGTTGGAACCACCGCTTTCCATGCCTCAATATAAATCCACCTTTCTTTTTCTTTTGGGAGCAAAAGACTTGGCTTTACGGGAAACATACAGGATGAATTATGGAAATATCCACGATTTAGAACAAAGATGCCAACGTTAAGATACCTCTTTCAGAAACCCAAAAGTTTATGAAAGATTCGAGAGTTGATAACCGTGACAGATTTTAAAGTTGAATCCTCTTAACTTACTGCCAGAAGGATTTAAAATGGCATTCAAAATGGCATTTGGATGAACCATTTCTTCACATAGTGAATTAAAAGAAACCAAAATTTAGAATGGGACGAACCACCTCACTGAATCATTGTTTTTATGAAGGGAGATCATTTATTGGTTAACACTTTCAGGTGACTGGGACAATTTGTTTTAAGGTCACGGCTGCAAAATACAAGAAAAGAGCCATAATTATTTAGCTTTTCTTTTTTCCTCTTTGGATGGAACAACGATATACAAAATTACATCCAGAGGAAATATGTAACTAATTCATTTTTTTATAACCGAATATAGATTCCACTTCAGGTGTTTCAGGATGATAATGGGAATAAGATATAGCCCAATCAGGGAAATTAGGGACCTCGAGTATTTTCCCACACCCGTGGGTCTCACTAAGGAATAAAGTTCCCTATTAAGCAATTCCTAATAGCTTCTTACAGCGACAAGGAAAATTTGTGCCATGCAGTTTTTTTAAAGAA
Source organism: Metschnikowia lachancei (assembly GCA_030572615.1). Lineage (NCBI taxonomy): Eukaryota > Fungi > Ascomycota > Pichiomycetes > Serinales > Metschnikowiaceae > Metschnikowia > Metschnikowia lachancei. Next base: position 33,164 of record JAJMAK010000100.1, read on the forward strand.
ACAGTTTTAAATTCTTGAGATGAAACCAGCAGCACTCCCACGGTTAGGATACGTCGGGAATGTTTGGGAGTTTTTTTTTTTGAGTTATTAAAGGAATACAGGCCCACACGCCCGGGAAGTTCTAAAAATAAGTAAACAAGTTGGAGTAAAGGATTTAGTAATACAGGGAGATCCAGTTCATGTTAGCATCGTATTAGTTTTAGGGGGTTGAAATCTTCATCTTGACTTAAGATATTTGAGAGAAACAGGGTTCGTGAATGAGTTCGGTAAAGAGTCTTAATTTAAACGGACTTCTCCATCAATATAAACTTCTTTTTCAAAGAAATAAGAAAGGTCTGGAAATATTTAGTTTCCAGTAGTGACGAGCCCTGGGATTCTTGGCGACTGGTTTTAACACGCCCTACCAGTTACGAGCCTATTACAAACTCCACAGGTTTCTAAAACACACATGTTTTTAAGAAACAATTGTATTCCAGGACGTCCACAAAATTTCACCTAACCCTGAGCAAAATGACTCTTCTAGGAGACAGACCCAATTTAGATGATATCATAGAATGTATGGTGTAAAGGCAACCAATTACATTTTGTCTTCAACTACAACGGTTATGGCTTTGGGAGGAAGGAGCCCTTTCCCTTGCAGGAAAAGGGGGGAAAGGCGACGGGGCTTCTAATTCTTTTTCTAATTCTCCTTGGTAGGAAGAACCCTTTCTATCAGTGAGTGAAAGGCACGTCAGCTCCTCCAAAATGCCGTCTTTTTTATGACAGCCTCTGAAACCAATCCAAGGATACCTCTAGATGTGCGTCAATATCTGAAAATGTCCAAACCATAAGTTTTATAATCCAACTCTTTTCTATCTTAACACATCAAACATGGCCCGGCAAAAATCCCCACCCCTCGAAGCTCACCTCTCGGTGGCCAAGCTGGCTAAGGCGCGAGACTGTAATTGATCATTGTAATCTTGAGATCGGGTGTTCGACTCACCCCCGGGAGAGACTTCATTGCCTTTATGGCCAAGTTGGTAAGGCACCTCACTAGTAATGAGGAGATCGTCAGTTCGAATCTGGCTGAAGGCATTTCTTTTTGCTTTTGTTGATAACAACATTTAAATACCCAATTTACTCTTTTTACTATTAACTTGTTGAATTTACCCAAGTGCGGAAAATACAGCAGTAATTCATTAATTCGTTAAATCCGTCCTATTGTGTATGCATGCGGCAGTCGATTGCGAGGAAAAAATCATTTTCAATTAAAGCGAAAAAGAAAATAAAATTGCGCTCGTGCGGGAACACCGAAAAAAAAAAAAAAAAAAAAAAAAATTAATCAAAAAAAAAATAATCAAAAAAAAAAGAAATTATTTCTCGGGTTTTGCACAACCAGACACGGTCAATACCCGGGAATTTTCTGGTGTGGCTCACATGCAGGATGCAACCTCTGAATCGGTCACAACCCCGTTCTGGCTTCCCAAGAGAAAGGCGGTGCGTATCTGAATATTCCGACACACAACCCGGGTAGAGCAAGATCACAATGGAATGCAACAGTTGCATGCAGGTGGTCTTGGCATCCACTTCTTGGCACCCGAAAATTGGTCACCGAAATTACCTGCTCTGACGGACAAGTATTTCTGAATAAAGGGCAATTTCTTTGCCGCCTACTCTTCTTTTTCTTCATTAATTTTTCCGCGTTTCAATTCAGGGGCTACTCTACTTTTTCTTCCTCCTGATTTTTTTCTTTCCTTGACTACTCATCAGTTTCTTTTGATTAGCTGATAATCTTGAGATCTATTTTTGTTGGCCTCATCGACTGCTCATAAGTCCGGAATCTGGTATCTATCTTTAACACACCAGTTCCCCACACACCATTTTGAAGCTTGTTGAGTCTTTTTTGACCCGCCCAATTTCACCACGAAACTTTAGTTGGTCATTATTTGTCCGTTTCCAATTTTTTTGTTTTCAATCTTTTGAAACACAAACAGAAAAAAAAAGAAAAAAAAAACACTATCGCAAATACCATGTCTGCTGGATACAACTTACACCCAGTAACTTACCTCAACGCCACATCGGAGAACATTGTGGACTCCGTTCTTGAGTTTGATTTAGGCGCCGTCTCTGATGACGTTTCCTCCAATTCTCCAGGAACCCAAGCCTCGAACGATTCCCCACACGAATCGTTTTCTTCCCAATCCTCTGTCAACTCGCCTATTCACCAGTCTGACACCGTGAAGCTGCTTTACCCTACGGTGGACTTGAATGCGCATATGTCGCCTTATTCCCTGGGATCTGCTACACCTGGAGCCCAACTGAGTTTGCCATTGCCTTTTGCTTATCCTACCAACGCCTCGGGCAACCCTGTGACATGCAAACAAGAACATGCTCATGAAGATGTACCCAAACACGAGCACAAACATGAGCACAAACATGAGCATAAGCATGAGCATAAGCACGATCACAAACACGAGCAGGAAAACGACTCTATGGACGAGATCAAGAAGCCCAAGAGAACCTACAACAAGGTTCGTGCGGCCGACATGAAGGGCCCCTTTCGCTGCCACTGGGAAGGATGTAGTGAGATTTTCCACGTGCCAGAGCTTTTGTACGATCACTTGTGCTACGAGCACGTGGGCCGCAAGTCCTCCAACAACTTGAGCTTGACGTGTAAATGGGAAGGCTGTGGAATCACCACCGTCAAGAGAGACCATATCACCTCCCACTTGCGCGTGCACGTGCCCTTGAAGCCTCACCACTGCTCCTTGTGTAACAAGAGTTTCAAGAGGCCCCAGGACTTGAAGAAACACACCCGTGTGCACGAAGAGGAACACCAGAAGACTTTGAAGAAGTACCAGAAGAACCAGTCCCACGACTTGTCCGATGACAGCTCCTCCCACACCATGTCGTCCATGCACAGCTCCACCGACAACAGTCCCCTTTTCAACAGCCAGTCTGTGGGTGGTGAAATGGATCACCGTTCAGAGCTTACATACCACACTACAGGCCTTGGCCAGCCTGCATTGGCTAACTACGATAGCCGCAAGAGAGGCTACGAGGCCGCCGTGCATCATAACCCCAACATGGTGTTTAACATTCTCAATGACTTCAACTTCTGTGGTGTCCAGAATGGTGCCAAGAAACAAAGAGTCGAGTCGCAGTACAACGTCGACATGTACAACCGCTTGAACACTTATGAGGACACTTGGAGTAGTGCTCGTGCTGCTACTGGCAACTGTGCTTCTATGGGAAGCCACGTCAACCAGCCTGGTCCCAACCAGACGAATCTCTTGGAGGCCGAGAAGTTTTTCAGCACTTTGTCGTCGTCAATCGACGTGCAATACGCCAACCTTTCGTCCGGCCAATACCAACACCAACACCAACACCAGCACCAACACCCAGGCCAGCACAGTCCCGCTGCATACCAGGCCTCTGCTCAGCCCGTTTATCCATCGGTGCCCCAGTTCCTGGGCAGAATCCCTACGTCGAACAACTACATGTCTGAGGCTTACGGTGGGGTTCCTGCTTCGAGCTTCCCTCAAGTCAACAGACAGTTGGGACAAACTTCGCAGTTCAACCAGAATTTCCCAGTGTTTTCCGATTTCGGTGGTATAAGCAACTCTCAAAAGGCTGGAAAGTCTTTCGAGCCAGCAGAGACGTCTAAGGATACCACCGACGCGAACGCCGATGAAACTGCAGACTTGTTTAGTAAGCTTTCTATTGGTGCTGAGACGTTCGACGTCGAGGCGGTCAAGAGACACCGGGATATGATCAATATGGTATGCGAATATTTGGCTGCCCACAATAAGAGGGAGAAGTGGGACCATGAAAACAGATCCAACGAGAAGAATCAGGCCAAGTCACAAGCAATTTACCCAGAAATCACAGCATTCTAAGAAGTATGCTGTGCGGGGTACGTGTGTGCTTTCAATTCTTAAAATTTTTTTTTCGGGGGTTCGGGTTTTCATTCTTTTTCTATTTCTTGCTGTTTAAACACACTCAGTGATTTTTTATATATTGTTCATATATCACATACATGTTTTTGTATAAGAGAGTGTAGTATGTCATGGTCGTTCAAGCCAAGCAAGCGTTTATTTTCGTCAAGTATTCTCAACTCGGAGGATACATTACACCGATTACATGGCTTTTGTAGAACTTAAACGACGTTATATTCCATGGAAATCGTCAACGATTCATCAAGCTGTTTTAAGGTGATTGTCTATGGCTCTTTACTTATAAAGCTGAAAAGACATTTCCAAGCTATTTCGTTGTCCCTGAGTGTGATATCATTATAACCCATATCATTATAACCAGGTAAACCAAAGGAGGCCCTATTCTTCACCAGGCGGTTGCTTTTGGCGACTTTAAATTCGGAAATCGGGGCTTTACATTAATTATGATTTTGCTAAGCATCCGGGTACTTTCCGGTGGCTTCTTATGTTATGGTGGACTCTGGTTGTTGGGTCTTCGTTTCCAATTTCAGTCACGTATATTTACTCCTCAACAGAGTGTACTCTGGAAAGGAAGTGACTCCTTCTTCACGTCAACATAATCCGGAAAATACTCCATAATGAAAGACCTTGAATTTGTTTGAATCTAAGAAAACACATAGGCAAAAGTTATCAACCAGTGTTGTGTCCGACGACGCTTTATACGAAAAAAGACGAGAACTAATTGTGGAGCCATCTTCATGTTCGGTGAAAATGGGTGGACTAACGATGGAGGGGTCGTGACGTTTCAAATCGCCAATCATGAGTTTTTATCGTTTACACATGCTCAATATCACTTGTGGAAATTGATTTCATACACTCACAAACAAACATCTATACAGTTATATCTTTAGTTCAATGCGAATGTTTTCAGCTACTTACTCCTGCAAAAACGTGAATCACCCAGAACGGTGAGATGTATTATTTTTTACCCGAATGAACTCAAGTATGCATCATCATCAATGATGCCATCACCAGATTCCACACCCAGGTCATGGTAGCTTTCTGGGTACAATCTGTTTCCTTTCTTTGTGGCTATATCGCCAATCATTGGAAGTAAAGATTCTGCCGGTGTAGACATATCTGGAATAGCCAAAATATCTTTCATACCTTTCAGCGAGTAGTTGGTGACTTCGTCTTCTTCGTGGTCAGAAATTTCATCCTCACTACGATCAAAGAACATATCGTCTGCCGTGTATACTGTGTCTAAGTGGTGATTGGTTGGTGAGCTTCTGTCTGAAACCTTATCTTGTTGTCGCTGTCCTCGGTAATTATTGTACAGCTTCTGAAAACAGCAGATTCCGTGATTAAGATAAAGAAATGTGGCATTATAAAGACTTTTCATTGGAAAGAGATTCTTTATCTTAGAGATATTCCGAATAAGGGGACTGAAATCATCCTACCACTCATAGGCAGGACCATCCTGATAAAAGAATCAACGAGTTCATCAGACAAATTCGTTATATGACATACGACAAAAACTGACAGTTTCTTCGGCCGAGTGACGACTTTTATGTATTCGTTAGCGTGTCATCGTGTCGTCATCCCCATGACGAATAACGGAATATCACCCAATAACATACACCCATAGGGTAATGGCTAACTTGGGTACATTATAGCCGAAGTATTTGAGCCAGAGGGAAAGGAGTAAGTTTGTGGAAATGTAAACGAGAACAAGTCCCAGTGCCACCCCAACGTAGCAACATTCAAATGCCGGCTATTCACCACCTTCCTGGTAAAATTGCTCCGAGTCCTTCTGGGGTGTATCAGAACCCCGCAACCTTGAAGACTTGGTTATATCCATACTTGTATACGTATATCTAGTCCCTTCTTGTGGGGTAATTCCCACAAATTAGTATCAGGAAAGAGCCTGCGGTATGTTATACGGTACATTTCTCATTTCGAAGGCTTATACGTCTATTCTTAGCAAATACCATCTTATCCATAAAGCATGGGCTAACTTGCGAATCACCAGAAACCGTATTAAGCTTTGTGACTGTAAGCAGACCCTGGATAAGCGCTCATGACTATTTGAACCTAATCAATACCATAATTCTATATACATCATCTTCCCTAAACCACAAAATCACCCAGCTCTATACAAAACCCCCTCAAAAGTTTTCCTGATAATGGCCATGTATACATGCCTTTATCCCCAAAGCTTCACAAGAACGTACCGGCGATTTTGCCACTGCCAAGAACCGCATCCCCATCATATAACACCACGTTTTGCCCCGGTGCCATTGCTCTCTTCTTTTCCTTCAACACGATCTTCACCTCGTCCTCACCGGTTTGTTCAAGTGTGTCAATTTCCATGGGCTTTTGGAGCGACTGGTACCTCATGGTGACGCCGGTTAAATGCAAACTTTCGGGCCTCTGTCCAAACCACCGCCACTCAGAAACATTCACACCCTGCTTAAACAACGAAGGATGGTTCCCCCCACGCACAATGACGATTTCGTTGGTGGAAACGCGCTTTTCACTCACAAACCACACTCCCTTGTACCGAGGGTCACCCTGCGGCATATTGACGCCCAGATTCTGCCCAATGGTGGCATGCCAGAGCCCCTGGTGCGTACCCCACACCTTTCCATCGTCTGTGATGAAGTTTCCTGGGTTTGGCGGAATGTACTCGTTCAAAAAGTCCCGGAACTTTGTATGGTCTGGGCTCACGAAACAGAGCCCCATGGAATCGGGTTTCGACGCCGTGTGGAGGTTGAATTTCTCCTTGGCAAGCCTTCTCACCTCGCTCTTTTTATAGTGACCCAACGGCATAAGTACATGTGCTAGCACAGATTTGGGGATACTGGCCAAATAGTACGATTGGTCCTTGGTGTCTTCATAAGCTCGTGCAAGACCATACGACAGGCCCTGGGGATTTTCCTTATATACTCGTGCATAGTGGCCCGTGGCCAACCAGCGTTTAGGGCCTGGTCCCGCCCGGTTCAACCCAAGATATTCCACCATTTTACCAAACTTAATGTATCTATTGCACCCCAAATCTGGATTGGGCGTAAGGCCTTGCTGGTACATTTCGATCATGGGCGAGAAAACCTCGGTCCAGTACTCTTTTTCGAAGTTCACCCGTTCACAAGATATTCCAAGCTGCCTACACACTTTTTGCACGTCGTTCCAATCGGATTCCGTACATTTAGCCGTCTGCGACCAGTTGGCCATGTATATTCCCCGGACGTTTTTGTACTGAGACGCATACAACGCTGCCGTGAATGACGAGTCAACTCCGCTACTCATGGCCACAAAGATCTCATCATCTGGCAGGGGCTTCGCCTGGGGAAAAGGGTCGGGTTCAGACCTTGAAGACGTGGAATTGGCGAATGGTCTTACTTTTGACCATACTTTGTTCTGCTGCGCACGAAAGATGGTTCCTCGTAGTGAAATAGAGGGAGAGACACGTGGCCGTATTAGAAACATTGCGAGGTATGGAATTCGGAGGGAAAATGTCCGAATATATGGAATACTGAAGTTATATTATTTGACTTATATTATTTGAGTTATATTATTTCAGATGCCGACCCAGATGCCGATCCAGATGCCGAGAGGCTGAGATGCGTCTACGTGCAGTAATACGAGGTTACGGCTGCAAGGAAGATAAACACCGGCATTTGGTATGAAATAAACGCTGGAAATGCCCTTCGGAAACAAACAGGTAGATGTTTCTTAGGTCTTTAATTTTCTTTGTCATCATTTTTTGTTCGTTCTTTTCGGGTTATTTATTGTACACAGGAAATAGTGTGGTGCTGACTTTACACCGGTTAATACCGACCTATTCAGACTCCACGCCGTCACACCAACTTGCCTCCTTGGACGGGCTTAGGCCGACCAGAACTGGTACGCCTTGGGCGCGGCCATACTCACAGGTAAGGTCTCCTCTGTGGACTCCTCACTTGCCTCTGAGGCTTTTGTCTCGTTGGTAGCGTCGATGTTGATTTTGTTTAAGTTCTCGTTGATCTCGCTGATGCTTACAGGCGTCAACAAGTCGTCGAGCAACGGCGTCAACTCAGGATGAGTGTTATTGTTTTTGAACCGGTTCAACTTCTCGAAGTTCAACCATCTTTCCACGAGAACTTGCTTTCGTTGCGAGTTCAAGAGATTCTCTGTCTTGATCAAGTCTCTTTCTAGGTGGTTGATGTACTTCATCTTGGCGTCGAACTTCTCTAAAGTCAATTCAATCACTTGGTTTACCAAGTGTGTTTGGTCAACGACGGTTTGCTGTAAGTTCTTCTGTCCGTTAGCACTGATCACATCCGGACCCTCGCGGGACTCAATCAATTTGGCAATGACTTCTTGAATGATGGTATCTTTGTTGAAACTACCGTCTAGTCCGTCCTTCTCCTCGCCACGCACCAATTTCTGCAAATAACGGTCCTCAATTGGGAGGTGCAAGAACTTGATCAAACACTCTTCCCTGGTCTTGGTCGACACGTGCTCGCTGATTTTATCCCACTGGCCATTGCTGTTGACAAAGAGAGACTGGGGGTTGTTTTCGATGCTGCCAAACATCTCAATACCTTCCAAAAGCAACAACACCTCCTGGCGCGACCACTCGGTCTGCTTGGATGCGTTCTCCAACTTGACAAAGTCGGAAGCAGCAAAATTCAGTGGGAACAAGCCCTGCTCGTAGCATTCCTTGCTGATCACCAGCGGGCCAATACTGCCGCCGGCCAGCGCCTTGCTCTTCAAGTTGTGATAACGCACATCCGAGACATCATTGGCGGTCTCGTTGCAGTAGTACGTGACGGATGCCGGAGTTTTTGGCGTCTTGGTCTCGTCAAAGATATTCCTTGTGATGTCGATGTTTAATGGAATCGTGGACTCGTCGTGCACCTCGGTCTTGACTTGGGCCGCGGCGGTTACATTAGATGGAGTCAACGTGGCCTCTGCGTCCGGGAAAGCTAAGCTGGCCCCTGAGTTAGCCTCTGATCCTGAGTTATGACCGGTCTCTTGACCAGACACAACGGTGAGTTCTTCAGGCACAAATGGCGTCAAGCCCTTGGGCGTGTCCAAGGTGATTTGGAAATGGCCCGTGTACTGGGGTCCTACAAGCGAAGGTTTTGTGCGAGGATCGATCTGGTAGTTGATCAAGCCCCATTTCTCCAAAAAGCGGTGGATACGAATGATGGAGGCCACGTCACCGGCCAAGTTCCGGCGCACTGCAGTCACCGTCAAGTACTCGACGGGGTTTATCCTGTATGTGTTGATGATGAAGTCTCTCATGTTGCGGTACGTCTCTGCGGTTTTGTACACGGAAACAGAAGCGGAGTCGTCGGGTTGTTTGGCGGGGAAAAAGTCGGGAAACAGCTTGCGTTCGATGACATGGATTTCGTTCATGTCGAACCATTTGGCAAACGAGGGGATTACCACGTGTCGCGACTGTTCAATCAAGTATGTACGAGCTTGTTCCTGGAAAGTTGCCCTCAATTTCTCGAGATCTACTGGTTCGGGTTCATCTTTGGAAGCCCCCGATTGTTCGCCATTTTGGGGGGTAGGTTGTGCAATTTCGGAGGTTCCCGAGGGATTTTCTGGAGCAGATTCAGAACTCTCTTGAGGAGCCTCTGGAGCAGTTTTTGAGACTTTTTCTGGAGTAGCCTCTTGAGTGGTCTGTTGAGTGGTCTGTTGAGTGGCCTCCTCAGTATCCTCTTGAGCAGTCTGTTGAGTAGCCTGTTGAGCAGTCTCTGGAGCACTTTTTGAGAGTTTTTCTGGAGCAGTCTCTTGAACACTGTCTTCAACACTCTCCTGAACACTCTCCTGAAAACTGTCTTTAACAGCATCTGAAGCAGCCTCTGAAACAGCTGAAGCAGCTGCTCCTGCTGGAACCCCCTCTGTGGGAGCGTCCTGAGGCTTTTCATGGGCCTGGTTTTCTCCATCTATGTCCATGGGCGTAACATCTGCCGTTGGCTCCTCGGGCTTTTTCTCGTGTTCTTGGGCATTCGACATGGTGGCAGTCTTGTTATGGACACAGTGGTGTTTTTCTCAAGTTGGTGATGTTTTTCCAGCTCCAATGCCTCGTGTACTTAGGTGTTGTTGAGGTTTGTTTTTTCCGTTCCTTGTGTGGTTTGCCCCATGCACGACCTTGCTGCGACACTACCAGGCGCGAATCGCGCGCTAAAAAGTACTCGCGATTTTCAATTCTCATCAATGCAAATATATGTAATATCAACAACAATATCATCAATATTCTAGGACTGTCCGTTATATACTGGTAATCCGTGAACGGAAAAGGCTACTCTACTGTTTTCTTGAAATTACTTTTTTGTGGGAGGTGCGGACGTGGACGGCACGTCACGTGACCGCTCTAAAAAAGTGGCTCCAGCGCCATTATCAAAGACTAATACCTCAGGCTTCACTAAACGCCTCCAATTGCTATGCATTAAGACCACTATTGTGGAATTGCGTAGCGTTTTTGTAGGATTTGAATTCTAATCTGTTGGAATGGTATGACAACAATTAGTTAGATGCGTTTCACTTTTACACGATGCCGATAGTTTAGAGGTGCCGCGTGATTATATAAGCGTACGGCCACGGTCCACCAGTGTATCTAATCCTATACAAATAATCACTTAAAGGTTAAGGAGGAAAAGGAAGCCCGCTGGATACAGTAACCTCTGTAAGCTGGATCTCCTGTGAAATTTGTCTGGCTTATGGCGTTAACCAGGTTTTTCTTGCATATAAACAAACCTCCTTCCTAATTAGGAAATATTAAGTATATTTATGCTTGCTTTGTTTCAATTTCGATTGATACACAGTTGTATGATTTAAGAGTAGTCGTCTAAATCGTGTAAAAATAATTCAATTTTCTAGTTGAAAAAGTTAGAATGCGTTGTCACATTCGTAAGACCCTCTGCATCCAGACAATCAAGCAGCATAGTCGTGGAGTCTTCATCTAAACAAATGAGCAGCAACTGCGTAGAATCCTCTTCTGCGTACTTTCATTGTCCAGATCTATTTCGATGATATCAAAATCAGTCAATTCGAGGGAGCGGTTGCAAGCATTTTGAATTGGGGCTGTAATGTCTGTTGCAATGTCTGTTGCAATGTCTGTTGGGGTCCGAGAACAGTTAGAGGAGATTGTGTTCTCCATCCGGTGTTCTCCAATGTTAATTGCTTGCGGCTTTCAATTGATTCTTGGTGAAGTTTTTTGATTGCCTTACCACAAGCCCAATTACTTTTGAGAACAATTTACTGCCTTGTATCTCTATCTCAAACCACACCGCTTTTCATTGTCCATAGGTCGCTTGGCGTTTCCCATGGTGCCAGCAATGGAGATTCCTGTTGGCTACAAAATTTCCAAAAAACACGAGAAACTTGCGACTTTTATAAGGCAATGATCTGTGACGCGTCTGCTGGCTTTTTTCGACATTTTGGGGCAACTCAGCGTGTCTCGGGTGTTATTCGGGTAATATTTCGTGCTGAAATCCAAAAGAAAACCTCTTTACGTTTCAAAAAGCCCGTCTTATAGAGAAAAAAGGTATCCGTGTAAAAGAGGGGTTCTCCCCATACTTAAGAGTGTTAACTATGGCCTAGAAAAAATACAATCGTGGGGCGTTCCGTAAAAACGAGGCTCCGTCTTATAACATGTCCGGCTTACAGAGGTTACTGTAGTCGCCTCGTGATATATTTTCACGGTGGACGTCAAGTCGTGTGTGTAGTAACACTTGACATTGTCTCGTATGTGCTGAGTTTCTTATGTTTGCCTGTACTCATTGGTTTGTAATTGATCCTAATATTGGTAATTCGCTTCAGTTCCTGTGCATCAACGACGTGGCCATTGCGATCAACAAATGTCGGCATGTGTCCCACTTTCCTTTCCCTCCCTGCCTGTCCTTGTCCTGTAGCTATATACGTTAGTATTTCCCTCAATCACCCCAGTGGCTCGTGTCTGATATCCAGCGGGAGAATTCCATGGTACTGGATATGCTCTTTTTGATGTTGCTACTTTATTTACGTTAATTACGTGATCATTCACTGGCATTTCTTAAGGAAATAACTCGTTGATAAAGTTTTCAGAGACATGTTTCAGTAATAGTGTTTTTAAATTATACCATAAATATCTCGAAGAAGCGGAAAGATGATAACACTATTATTTTTAGCCTGAATGATTTCCATTAAGGATATTTTTGACAAGGAAAAGAAGGAAAACTCCCAAGCTTCCTTCCTTCAGGGCTCACTTTTGACAAGCAAGACTCCATTATACGTAGAAAAGACACTTCTATTCACAGTCTTGGAATTCACAAGGACACCAGAAGGATACTCAAGGTCACAGTACAAGTATTTAAATGAATTGGTGAGGGATTTCGAGTCACATGGAATCAAAACACTTCGGTCACCTACAAAGTGGACTATGATGGATATGGCTCGAATAATAACCCAAAGGAAGACGAGTTAAATAACACCACACCAGATCTTGCTTTCGCAGCTAACTACTTAGCTAGCAAGTCATCTAATCTGACGAAAAACGGCTTCAAGAAACTAACGCACTGCATCGGATACATTACCCAAACTTTAGAACGGAAACTAAAGTATAGTCAAAACCATAAAGATGACATAAAAGGAAACTCTGCGGGAAGTTTCATTGTTGTTGCCCGGGGTGAAACTGATATCGGGCATGGCAGTATATGTCAAGCGGAGTCTGGTGATAGGGCTTAGCAACAAGCAGAAGAACGTCACGAAGATACGAAGGTACACCTCTTGCAGTTCTTGAAGGCACTAGGGTACATCGTCAGCGAGGTAAGGTTGTATGAGCACAACCAGGCGGTGATAGGACAACCAGGAGGTGATAGCATGTTGCCCGAGGAAATCTATATCGCATACAAGGAAGATGGTTGATATAAGGATGAAGTTCATCAGGGAAAGGCTACAGAGAAGTATCGCAGCCCAGAGTATGTGGCCTCGATGTTGAATATCGCTGACATGTTCACCGAAGCCTTACCGGTAGCGATCTACGGGGCGATGGTCGAACGTTTGTTCCTACAAACCAATGAGGAAAAGGGAACTATAGAAAACCCTCATAATGCCGGAAATTGAATCGAATGTGCTGTAAGTAAACTCAGGAAACTCAGCACATACGAGAAAATGTCAAGGGAATGGAAAACCCTCAGGCTCACCCTGCCAACACACGACTTGACGTCCACCGTGAAAATATATCACGATGCCACTATCAAGCGGGCTCCTTTTCCTCTTTACCTTTTTGGTGAATTTTTACATAGGATTAGATACACAGGTGGACGTACGCTTATACAGTAAAAACTCTATATAAGAGTACTCTATATTGGAGTAAATCACGTTCTTTAGAATATTCCATCAAATTTTGAGACTTAAAGAGTTTTTAGAATATTTTTACATAGTTAAGGCCAAAAACCTGGCTTCTTCAGAATATTCCATTAAATTTTCGGAATATTCTTATAAAATTTTTTCCCCAGGATTTTGATAGATTTCGAGGCATGATAACAAAAAGCTTTCCGAAATAGTAGCAGCTGTAGTTCTTGCTCAATTTCACGATTGCACCAAGTAAATGCGCGCATGCACCATACCGGGACTCCACGAATATCTCATTGCTGGTTTACTGACTTTGCAGTTGAGCATTCTTTTACAGATGGGGAGAAGGCTGGGCATTCCAAACAACTAAAAGAAGGAGCTACGAGACTTCGCGAAGGCTAATCCTGACTATGACCAAAAGCAACTTCAAAGTTGGTTTTATGATAGGTTCAAACAAAGAGTTGGTCAAGGCAGCATCTCTAAAATCTTATCAGATGCATTTCGGTCTCTTGATAACATATTGCCGGGAAATTTTCAGTC
>JAJMAK010000101.1:0-46774 GCA_030572615.1 Metschnikowia lachancei
ATAAGACTAAAAAGATGCAAAAATATCAAGATTTTATGGTCCCTTTCCATGACAATAACACTAAATAACTTCAATAGAAACTTGCAAATCTCCCCTAACACCTAATTACTAGTCACTGTTGTTATATTACCTCTTTTCTTATCAGTACCCGAATTAATAATAATGGCTACACATATCTCTTTTGGCCTCTAATTGATAAATAAAATTACACACCTAAAGGTCTACAAATAACAACACTGGTTTGATCTAACACACCACAGTTCTACCTAAAATAAAACGGATATGACCGGACAAGTACCGCAGCTCCAAAGTTGGCCAGGTCAAGGAGACGCCGATAGACCGGCAAGTTTCCATGGCATGGAACGTGGAAGTGCTGTTGATGAATACAACGATTTGGGATACAACGATATATCTGACCTTCACAGCCACCCACAGACAGCACCCACAGACAGCACCCACAGACAGCACCCACAGACAGCACCCACAGACAGCACCCACAGACAGCCACCCAGACAGCCACCCACTAGACAACTACACCTCTGAAGTCGGAGAAGATATCTAGTTTGTCGAAGGCGAGTCCACGCATCATGCAGATGAGAATGGCCCCGAGCTTAGCAAATCACATAACTATACACAAAAGACTTACCAACTTGCATGTAGAACATATTCGACTGCCCAATAAGGCAGTAGCCAATAGACAAAAACGCAATTTTTCCCATAATCTGCTTAGCGTTACCATACAACCTTCATTGCTCTTATTATGTTCCTTGATTCCTCTATATACACGATCAATTGTGGTTAAGCTTGCGTTGGGCTTCACGTCTGATAAGCTCGGCATCACCGCTCAATGCATCCTTCACTACATTGAGACCAGGCTGGCCGTCAATCTCTCCGTATGCAGCATCCTTAATATACTGCTCGTTGGTCTTAGTGTTGGCAAACGAGTTGGCATACCCAAAAAGCTTATCCTCAATCAATCTCTCGGAACTCTCAAAACGGCCCACCTTGAGCTCAAACGCCTCCTTGATGGCTTGGTCCAATTCCTCCTCGTTGGTGATGAAGTTACCTGCCGAATGGTACAACTCCAATAATTGCGTGGCCTTGGCATTCATCACCTCCAATTCAGACAACTTTCTGTTCAACAACCTCTTCTCGTCGACAACAGCCTGCTCTTCCGGGGTCCTGAGTCTCATGATAGGTCCGCTTAAGTACGAATCAATCGTAGGTAACGTATGTTTGGCCACCTCGGACTCTTTGTGTTGGTTGTTTTGTTTTTCCTGTTCTTCGGCTTGACGTTTAATCACCTCCAACGCCTCAAGCTTCTCTAGACGCTTGCTCTCGGTCATGTATGCTTCCTTCAAATATTGTCTTCTGAGCTTTTCTCTTTGAACTGCCCATAACTCATCCTTGGTCATTTCCGACTCGGCTTTTTCACTCATGGGTCTACTTTCCACCCGAGCGATTCTCTCCTTCACCGTCAACACGGGCTTTTCCGCAGGCATCCGGGAGAACTTGAATCCCTTTCTTTTGGGGAGGGGAATGCCTTCGGCATAACCTTGTTCGATTTGAGCATCGTCCTTGATTTCTTGCTCAGTCTTTGGCCTAATGGGGTTGTGTCTAAAAATGGGACGCACTTCAGGCAACACTCCTGATTTACCTCCGTACTTAAGAGTCCTCTTGCCAAGGCAAACAGGGGAAAGCCTCATTGTGTGGGGTGTATTGGATGTATTGGAGGAAGTTGTTTCACGTGAAAAATTTGGTGGTGAGTATATGAGCGCGACACGAACTTTTTTTGGGGGGATTTTTTATTTCGCACTAGATTAAGATTGAGAATGTTCGAATCAGGCACGGGGTTTTTTTAAAAGGGTTGCTTTCACAGTGTTAAAGGATGAAATCGATGATGTTTCCAAGGTTAATATAGGAAAATAATGAGGTAAGACGGCCCCATATGCTTTCTTTGGGTGTTAATATCATGGCTCTGCATATAGGCGGCGGGTCGGCCATAGTTCTTTATACAGACGCAGTGATGGGAGAAGCTTGCGAGCAATGAGGTTTTGGACGATTCACGAAAATTCCCAAGTAATACTTAGCAATTAGCATTTTTTCACCACCGTTTGGTTCAGGGTAGATTTAACACGAAATGATTTTTGACACGGAAATAGTAGGATGCATTTGAAAAAAGTGTTCACGTCTTTTCCAGTTCTGTGTTCTAAACTTGTACAGTCCACATCGTCCTGTACTTTTGTCTCCCGGCCCGGGGCGAACATCATATCCTTTAATTTCATGGGTACTTCATTTATGGGCTTTCTTTGTATTTTTTGCCTTGGAATGTTTATCCCAACTTTTTGAGCTCCTCTAGAATTTCCGTTGTGGAGAGCTTGCAAAAGAATGGAATATCCATCACACGTGTCCAAGAGCAAGGACTAGATTGTCAGAGTTTTGAAATCAGATGACCACTGTTTTGCTATTCCTTTCACTCCATTTATTTCACTCCGCTCCTTGTTCCAAAATAAAAATTTACAGCAACAACCACTTGAACAATCCGGACTCCCCCACAGTAAAGGTTGGAATCTCATGTTTTGTTACCCAAAAGTTTTGTGGTGAACTTCCAGGGCGAGGCTGGTAAAGACCTGGCCCCATGTTTAATTTCGTTAGTATTTTCGTAGCGCACATCCCTGGTTTCCTCGATAAACAACAAAGCCCGATCTGAATACTTTGAGAGGACTTGGAGTGGCCCCAAAAATGACTCCGGTTAAGGTTGATGAGTCATTCTTGAACCCTTCAAGTACCTCAGACAGCTCCTTAGTAATCGGTTAGGAGAACCCACTGTCACTCTTACTATCAACCAGCCTTGGCCACCATAATATAGTAAGTCCCAGAGAGAAAGAGTTCTCTTAAAGAAGCAAATAGTGAGAAATGAGATGATGCATTCGCCATTAACGCGATACATCAGACCACGAGCGAGCGATACCAGTGCTCGAATTCCTTGAAATATCTTAGGTCTCGCAGTACCTCCAAGACCTTATTTCTCACCCCGTACTTGTAGTATTTCCAAAACCATGCACTTTGGTGTAGATTTGACAAAACGAAACACGACATGGAGATCCTTAAAACCACTTGCTCAATTTCTTGTAGACACCATTGAAATTGCGAGGGCGGCAATGAAGTTTTCGGCTCTAGACAACCTAAAACTTTAAGCATATAAAACTTTAAGCACAGAACATTTTGCAGACACTTGCTTGACGTCTTTCTCTGACACTTCATGTTATTTCACAAACCAATTGTAGTAACGAACAGAGGCCGAGGAAGAAATAAAGACACTTAAACATTCATCTGCAAGTTTTTCTGCTGGTCGTTTTCCAGCCAGTGCGATTCCCCAAGTCATTATGAGTCTTGTTGAGTTAATCTGTTTTCCAGAATTTTCCAATTTGAGCTCTAACCCTCATCCAGTAACAATGGACTCACTGCGTAAGCTTGCCCCAGGCCTCGTACATAGCTACCAGAACTGGCTTATTGAACTTCCTCGGACCCAATTCATGCTGGAACTTATCCAAAATCAACATACCTTTCTGATCCTCAGTAAGACTTGCATTTTCAAGGTAATATTCAATGAGTCCCCGCGGGGTGCCGAAATGGCGCTGAAGCAAAATAGCCTTCTCAAAAGAGATTCCACGAACCAGCATGAGCATCTTGACGAACATCTCCTTCACCGTCGTCATTTTAGTTTTGCCCAAAGAATCCTGGTAATTAACAAACGTGTGCACGCACTCGTAGGTTGTTTTACGCGACTCGAACTTTTGGCGGAACACCTGGAGAACCAGAAGGTACTCTTCTTGAGACTTCAAGCTGTGCGGCTTCACCACCAAAAGACGCACACCCATGTACTTCTTTTTCAACACCTCTGTCATGGTGACCATCCAATCGATTGTATCGTCAGCACGTTTAAATCTCTGCATATAGAAATTCGACATGGTAATCACCATGGAAATGGCCGTCTCGATAGATTGTTGCATATTTTGGACACGTTCAGCATCCATGAGACCCGCCTCTTCCACAAGATAATGGATGTTTTTGATGCCGGATTTCTTTAAACGTGTTTTCTGCTCGGCAAAGCGCCCGTCCTTGATTGACCCGGCCAAATCGTCGATCCGCTTCCGCTCACAAACGTAGTTTAACACCACTTCTTTTTGGGTTTTCTTATGCCTAGCAACCCAAAGAACGTCTCCCACAGAAAGCGCACGCACGTCGCAAAGGACGTCTCTGGCTACGATTTTTCTGTAGAAAAAGTCCCGCTCACTTTTTGACCGGATCTCTCGGTTATCTAGGAGAAGCACAACGTCAAAATCTTCGGGGGTCCAAACATCATAGGAGGTGCCCAGATATATTTTGTTTGTGGCATCGTGGTACCCATATACATGACGTTTTTGTGGGTTGTTGGAGGGTTGGTGATCATTAACCTTTCCAGCTTTGGGTGTTTGAGTCCGATTATAGTGATTTTCCACAGGACGGGGTTCTGAAGAATGGTATTTGTCTACTTTACGGATCTCAGGGGTATGAGACCGCTTAGAAAGAACTGGCGCGTATTTGCCAACTTCCGGCTCGCCCTCATCAGCAATATCCAATATAATAGGGGTACTTTCTTGAGACCCAAGCGGTTCTACGACATTTCGGTCGACCGCTTTTCTTTCTGGGGTTTTCACGTCGCTAAAATTATCGCTCAGACGCCGTGAACCCCTGAATATAGGTCCCCTAACTAGAGTAATGGCCGGGCCCCGTTTCTTCAGCGGACTGGAGAACTGGTCACGGGAAAAGCCCACCAGAGAATTGATTGCCGAAGATTCTGGCGATACCCGCAATCCATTATCGAACGACACGTCTGGCGCTCGCTCCGGCGAACTCTGCATACCCTCCTGGTGTAATATAACCGACGCCATCCGCGCACCTTCGTCCGTGATGACATAAGTTTTTGGCCGACCAAACACCTCGACGAGCTCACGGTTGATCAAGGTTTTGATGCCATCCCACGCCGAGTAGTATTCTTTTGTGGCCGGGTTCGCGGTGAAGGCTTTATCGCAGTATTTCTCTGCCGCTGATATGATATCTTCTTTACGTAGACCCTTTCTGGTCTTGTCTCTAGTAAGCAACGCTAGGAGAATGGCCCAGGATCCTCCACGGCGCTTGGGGACCCAGTTGGTGACGCGTTTCTTCTTGTTGGCGCCATCCGCGTCTGCGTCGGCGTCAAGTTCATACTTACGCTTGCCTCCTTCGGCGTTACCCACGTAATTTTCAAACGCCTCCGGTACCGTGAGGTTATTTTCGATGCAGTGTTTTTTGAGGCGGGCGTAGAGGAATTTGACAAGCTTTGGCCCTACAAACGCGATACTGCTTAGTTGTTTGGGCGACGTTATAGGGCCTGGGTGCGCTTTTATTTTTTCCAGCGCCTTGTTGTACGCAAACGCAATCTTGGACCCCTTTTGAATGAGCTCATGGTGCTTATCGTCGAGCCACAGCACGAAAAGCGTGTTGAGGTCTAGATCGGCCATGAGACGTGTCTATGCACTAAAAGTGACGACGAAGTGAGTGTGATGAAATAAATGATAGTGAATGGATGGATGCAAAAACGAAAGAGTGCAACCAAAGCTGTGCGGGCAAAGCAAACGAAAGTGATGTTCTGAAACACACCTGAAATAAACAAATCTCCTGGTGGTTGATTGATTTAGTATCAAGAGGTGGTTTTGAGTATTACATCTGCGCGCGACAGAAAAGACATAGTTAGGTAAAAGGAGAGCTAAAAAGAAATCTGGAGAGAGAAATCTGGAAAGAGACAAAGTGTGTTACGGAGATATTTTTGATGGATATTTTTGGTGGATATTAGGTGGATATTAGGTGGTGTGTGGTTGGTGAATAAAGATACAAGGCAGATTTTTGTTGAATCAATTGCCCATTCGTTGTTTTCTGATAGCGTTCCTCACATAAAACGATACGCTCGGAAATAACGATATGCACCGGGTATTCAAATATTACTCAAATCTATTGGTGAATCACGTAGTACGTCGTATCAACACCAAAGTGGGAATTTTCACTGTGTTTATATTTGTCTTCAAAGAAAAACACTCCGAGGTAATAGGAAAACAAGGATTCTCAAGCATCGCTATTCTTATAATCAGGGCAGTAGCAGTAATATCGCAGCCTTCATGCTGCCCTCCCATTTTGAAGTGGCTTCATGTTACACAAAAGGACCGAAGTTTCACAAAAATAGACTCATTGTATTGGCCAATGCTTATATAATGTATTTGACTGAAAACAAATACAAGAATAACACTTTTTGATGAAATTTCGCCGGGCTCCAAACTGACGACCTAGCCTGGTGTACGGGTATGACATTCCCTCTTGACTAGAGTCATATAGGAAATATGATATGGGTCATTGGAATTTTAGGCTTTTAAATGGTAATTCTTATACTGGAACTATGTATGTAATGGAATGATAATTTTTTCCAGTCCACTAGTGCATAGCTTTCAAATGCATCCAAAAGTAGTATCGTTATATATGTATATCGTTATAAACAACCACCTGTTCTTCCTATGCTGTTGAAAACTTTTTAACTTCTATATAAAGCCGTTTGGTTTTTCTCTGGTTAAAACACTCATCTAAACTCCTCCTGAAAAACTTCCAAATGACTAGACTTATTCATCCATGCGGAGTATAATAATAACATCCTATCATTCTAGTCAAAAACATAGTTATATTATTGGATAGTGCTCATTACACCAGATACAATGTTTAACAGCACCTACGACATATGAGAAAAAGAAGTATAAAAAGCTTAGGTGAAATTCATGGGTTTGAGAATATAAAATAATGCATTCAGTGTTTTGATCTGCCCCTATATTGTGATCTTGGTACATCCTTAAAGCCACCAGTTCTCAGTTACATCACTAAAAATACTTACCAATAACACTTTATATGACCTAATGTATACTAAAGAGTACGTCCATAAGTTTAATGACAGCTTATATCGAGGGTGAAAGTTCGGTAGCACATGGTTTTATTGAACTTGAACAATTTGCACCCATGAGACGGGTGTTTATGTGGAGACACATACATTTGATAGTTGAAAAACATTGTAGTTTTCAGACATCAGAGAAGCATTGAAGGGTACTGATATCGACCTCAGGTCTATAGTCAAAAAGTTTCTTAGTCTTCATAAATATCGTCATAACACCTCTAATAGCCGTGTCGATATGGCACCCGTACATCCCATGGAACTACTCCCATTCCGTAATGCAAACACTAATCATTTACAGATCTTGTGAGCTTTTTTAGGGGAATATTTCTGTGGGGTTAAAACACTGGTATTTTTCAAGGAAAGTGAAAACACCTATGGACGTGATGTGTCTGATTTCTGCAATAGTTAAGTGCACCTTTAGGCACCTTTAGGCAACTTTAGGCACCTTTAGGCAACTTTAGGCACCTTTAGTGAAGGCATCAAAGATCGTTCATTAAGGTACCCATTTAAAATACCGCCACAAACAAAGCATTGGCTGTAATAAATTAAAGGACGTTTTCATGCTTGAAACCTTCTAATATTCAATTTACCTTTCAGTTTTCTTCCGTTTTCTAAAAACAATTTACCCTACACCTTCAAAGGCCCATATACACACCACATGAGCATCACTTCTTCTCCACCAAATTAACCAGTTTATCTAGTCTCCCCAGAATAATGGACCAAC
Organism: Metschnikowia lachancei; assembly: GCA_030572615.1. Classification (NCBI taxonomy): domain Eukaryota; kingdom Fungi; phylum Ascomycota; class Pichiomycetes; order Serinales; family Metschnikowiaceae; genus Metschnikowia; species Metschnikowia lachancei. Next base: position 7,734 of record JAJMAK010000101.1, read on the forward strand.
AAACAAATTCCGCCCCAGAGAGAACTAAAAGGCAGCGGTCTACTACTGAAGATGACTCCGACGCTCTGTCTCGGCTAAAAACACCAAAACTCCCCGAGATACGGGCGCCCACAGACTCCAATATTCCACTACACCCATTGCTCAGAGATATGGTTTCCATACCCAAAGCAACCAACCCACTTCGGCAAAACGCCCGGCAAAACGCCCGTCCTAAGTTTGATGCTGCGTCCCTTAACCCTTACATTGACCAGGCGGACATTTCCAGACAAGCCCATCGGGCCCGGCCTCTCCAGTTGAACCCAAAAGGAAAATACGTCGAAAAGGGCGAGAAGCTCCGTGCCCAGATGCGCCAACAGCAACAAATGGAGGCGGAGCGCCGCGAAAAAGACGCCAAAGGCATTCTACCCAATATCAACACGCAGGAGGAGCTTTACAAGCCGCAAATGCCCCCTTTGGTGGAATGGTGGGACCGTCCGTACCTTCGAGGACGTCTGTACGGGGAATTTCAAGATTCGGGGTCAGATTTCGTGTTGGATAACGAATTTTCCCCCGTCACAACCTACATACAACATCCTATCCCCATTGAAGCGCCTTGGGAAAGGTTTACCGCCAACCTGGAGACCAAACTATTCTTAACCAAGGAGGAAATGAAGCGGAAAAGACGAAACGAACGTCAAATCAGGCACCGCGAGCTGCAGGACCGGATCAAGCTTGGACTCGACCCACCGCCACCTCCAAAAGTCAAGCTTTCCAATTTGATGAACGTTCTCACCAACGAGGCAATCCAGGACCCAACTGGCGTGGAAATGAAGGTTCGCCAGGATGTTCAGGAAAGGTTTGACAAGCACATGAAGGAGAACGAAGCCCGCAAATTGACCCCGGACCAAAAGGCCCAGAAACGCGAGCTTCAGCAAGAAAAAGAACTTTCCAAGGGGCTCTACACCACGGTGTATAAAGTGGACGATCTTAGTGATGGGCAGCATTTCTTTAAGGTGGACATGAACGCGAAACAGCTCAATCTTGTGGGCATAGTGTTGATCAACCCGCGCTTCAATCTTGTTATTGTTGAAGGGGCAGCCAAAAGTATCAAGTTTTACAAGAAACTTATGACGCGTCGGATCAAATGGCAGGAACTGACCAATGGACACGACCTAAATAAGTGTACGGTTGTTTGGGAAGGAGAGCTTCCGGAGTTGTCGTTTCAGAAATGGTCTCCTATGTATACGAAGGATGATGAGGAAGCTTATAAAGTGCTTAATAAGTTTGGCCATGAGAACTATTGGAGAGAGGCATTTGATATGTGAAAGGTTATGGTTGTTTTTTACGCTATTGTTTCAGAGTTGTTCCTTCCCCCAATGGAGTAAATGTGGTGAAATTTTCTGCCGTTCATGAGTTCCAGAATTTGCATGCTATGAAGAAGGAAAAGATCAACGAATTCGTGAAGGGTCACTTTTATGGGAATTACGATTTCGATTTGGATAATACGTTGTATTTCTTTATTGCAGGCAGATACGAATTCCGGAATAAGGGTGCAGATTTTTTCATCGAGTCTTTGGTAAGATTGAATCATAAATTGAAACAGGCGAATTCGAAAATGACCGTTGTTGCATTCATCATTATGCCAGGAAAGATCAACTCCTACACGGTCGAAACATTGAAAGGTCAAGCCGTTATCAAGCAGTTGGAAAACACCATTTCAGAGGTGCAGAAAAAAATCGGCGACCGTTTGTTTGAGCACTGCGCAAGATTTCAGTCTCCCCGGGCATTCTACTCGGATCCTCGGCCGTTTCTTGATATCAAAATTTGCTGTTGGAATAAGCGGAAAAAGTACTTGGTCAAAAGAATTTGCAATGATGGGCTTTTTGATTGTGGTTTTCGAACAAGAAGACTCGATTTCCGCAAATAGAAAGCTTCTTGTACATCTAAAAGCGGTCACCAAAGACCACAAATTTTCTTTCATTCAATACTAAAGGCCACGTTCTTTAGGTACACCAAAGTGAACGCGATTTCCAAAAGAGTCAAGGTGGTGAATACTTAAGAAATATCAAGACCCGATTTCGGACGATTTCTGATGAAGGATATTCATTGCCATGAAGCACTAGCCATGCAGATAGTTGGTCCGAGGAGAATGCCGAAACACCAATATCAGCAGCTTCTGCTTGTCAGTTGGTTATGAGATGGAGCTTTTTGAGCAACCGGGATGTTCTTTACAACACCACTAGTTAGGTGGAAATTATGCTTGACCAGGGTTATCTTTTGCACAGCCGAAGTTGAATCATATGATGGTTTTCTTCTGACGCTAGCAATGGCAATGGCAATGGCTATGGCTATATTTTTGACAGGGTGCAGAGGAAATGCTTCAATGTTAATCTTCAAAATTACCGGTGTTCAGGGAAATCAAAAAGGGCCGGTGTGTCGCCATTATACTGGTTGTAGAGGATCAGATAATTTCATCTTTTTCTCAATACTCCTATTGACAAAATAGGCTAGGTGCATAGTTTTGAGCCAAATTGTTCACAACCACATTTGGAAAACCACATTTGGAAAACCCACAGTTGATTAGGTTTGACAAGAAGCGGGAGGGAGGGTAATGTTCTTCCTGTCATAATGGTGAGTTAAATGTGCATGGAAGGTGAATATTCTCAGACCCGACCGTTCTACTGTGATGTAATTACAATCGCCCGAAAGCGCATCAAATGAGAGCAGAATTGACTATCTAATCGTAGAAGTTGTATCTTTTCTTTTCCGTCAATAGTTGCAATTACTGATATTGGACGAATGGTTGAACATAGCAACCATGGAATTTCCAGTGTTGATTGGAATGAATATATCGACTACGTTTTTTACTACAAAATACATTTTCGAACTTTTTGCTGATATCCATATCTAGTTACAATGATATTTAACTAAAAAAATATATAAAAAATATATTCTCGATGTTTTTTTTTTTTTGAAAGGCAGGGGTGCAGCTGGTCCTCCTCTCGAGAATACCTCCCCGTACTAGTGTTTAGACATCGTCCCGGACCCGAACAGCATCATCTACAGAGCCATCGCTTCCGGCTTTAGTCAGGTATCTAAACATCCATTTTCCTTGATTAGCGTGCACTTTGTTAAGAGAAGCCCGATTCAGCCGGACATACCACGCTTAAGCAGCACAGACTCTCTAGTAAAGTTCTATTCCGAGCCTCTTCTATTATAAAAAGATACTTCAAGCAACTACCATAAAAAAGGAACTTTCCTCTTCATCCTCGCTTGAAATCAAAACGCACTCAATTTCGGTCACTTCTCCAGAAACTTGGACCTTACTGGTGTCCGCAGCCGTTATGCTATCTTGAACTTTCTCTCTCTTTGCTTGAATGCCGTTTAAATAATCATCGAGGATGTTCATTTCGTCTCTGAGTAAGCCTCTCGCCTTAAGAATGGCCAAAAGTCTGAACGTACTCGGATCGAGTCTTGATTTTTGGTGAACTAACTGAAAACTACGTAACCCTTCCCTGTTTCATGCTCGAGTTTGGCGTATACCATCAACGATGTCTCATCTTACATCGCAAAAGTACAAGTCGGATTGCCGAACTTTCTTGTACGAGTCTAATCTGATTTGGGAGCTCGTTAGGCAATCGGCTACCATTCAGCTACCATTCAGCGTAGCAGACAATGAACCTGCTGATCACTGGTGTCGCTCTCCCTGCTGAGAGACCCCCACTCTCGTGATGAACGACGCCACTTTCCCGATAATACTCATTGTTTGGGCCGGTGCTTCCCCTCGAATGTTCTCCTTTTTAGTCTCTATACCTCAGCACCTCGAAATCGTGACCAGGCTTGAGCTCGGGCTCTGCCGATTCCATTTGAACACGCTAGTCGTTGCTTCTAGCGAGGGCTGAAGCACCTGGTCATAGCCTCGTTTTTTACATATATCACCATATATTAGGATACATATTTTTACTAAATTTTGCCCCGAGTCAATATCGACATCTAGTAAATAGTAAAAATATCAAAATATAGCTCAAGATATATTTCGCTAAGTTTCCCATTTTACTAATTTTAATCTACACTGACCTAAACCACCGCGGTACCCCGGATTCGGAGGGCAAGTGCGGTGTGCACACCCGTACACCCGACAATATCCGGCCTGGACAAGAATCTCCCATAAACCACCCTTGATATCTTTTCTCCATAACACACACACTAAGAAATGGGTGCCGCTTATACTATCTTCGGCAAGCAAGTTCAGCCACACATTGTACGTAAGATATAAGAGGGCATAAGCACAATGGATAGAAGACAATTCCCCGACGCATGGATAGCTCTCGTGTATACAAGATATCTGGCTCTTACTAACTAATCAGCTCTCGCTTTTGACCTTAGGGTCGGTGGCCGGCATCATTGCATGGCCACGCTCCGCTTCTGCTGAGAAGCCTGCTGCTCCTGCGGCGGCCCCAGCAGCCAGTCAAGGCGACGACTTTGACCTCGAGAAAATCATCAAGTATGTTGAAGTTTTATGATAACATGGGTGTTTCCGCCCTTTATGTATTGATACTAACCACACAGTGACTTTATCAAGGATGAGTCTAAATAAGGCCCTGAAAATGTACTAGACAAGATTTAATATACGAATATGTATTACCAATTGGCGCATTGTAGACTAGAGACGGGGTTTGAAATTGGTGTGAATGGGTGGAAGTATCTTTTCCCGTGGCCCCAAGGGGTTTCACAATTGATTGTTTTTTTCAATACTACATGACTCCGCATTCACTTATTTTCAAGGGTCATATCTCTGGTGGTGCCTGTCATTATAATACCAGGCCCTGTTGCGTGACTCTAGGCAGATGTGAAAGGGCGTGGAGGGTTTGGTATAGGGACTTTTGGGAAATCTTATTCAGAGTGAAGAAAAGCTCTTCGATAAGGAGAAATCTAATGGTTCTGGTCAGGCATTGTCTATGGGGCATTTGGTGGGGCGGCAATATTTGTCTAACAATGCCGATGTGGTAAATAGGCTCAGGAGAAAGGAAGCTTCCAAAATATAAAGCGAGAAACACCCTCTTGACGTTGTTCTTCAATGTAGCAAAGCATGATTTCGTAGCCAGTTGATTCTCCACTTCATCCTTCAACGTTGAAGCATTTGGGGGTCATAAGCGCCGAAACATGATTAAGTCAGGCGTACAGAACCACCGTGTGGTTTGTATCTTCCCTATGGATGAAGTGGGGATTTACATCATTAATTTGTTGGCTGGTGTTACCTTAAGTGAGAGAGAAACGCTTCCTTCAGATGATTGGTGTATGCTTTCATCTCGATCTGAGTCGACTTTATCAAAGCCAACGTCTAAATTACAAGGGAATATGCCGGTGGCATTGCAAATACTCCAGAGATGAAATGCCAAGCAGTATTATTTGATACGCTCGCATTCTTCCGTCTTTCTTTTCCGAGTCCTTTGAAAGGAGTTGTGTTTTAAACGAAAATGTCAGTTTTTTGATCGACTTGAGAGTGCTCGATATATTCTCTGAAAATTCCCTCCTTTCCTTCTTTCTGGCAAATCGAATGGACAGAAAATTCTTGGATGCTTAATAAGAATTATTTGGGCGTCCTTCTTTAAGAAACATCTCACAGGGGTCACAAGCAGTATCTCTGTGTGTTATCAGGATTGCTTATTTGACTATATCCAGTAATTACTACTAAATTCTAGTGGTTGCAGTGCTTCTTGTGTCTATTCTACAACTTTAGATTACTACCATTGCAACTTATTAAACTCGTCACAACGCACCTTTTGATGTTTATACCGAGCCATGGGGAGCAAAAATAAGTCTGGTGTATGGATATAATCAGCTTCATAACTTCCTCTACCTATTTTGTTTATGTGCTTACTTATAATTTTTACTCTACGGTAATTCCGATTCACACATAAACACTAGGGTACTATTTGACAAATTGCGACACCTTTTGATACTTCAAATTGCGACACCTGTTGATACTTCAAATTGCGACACCTGTTGATACTTCAAGTATCATTCGCCAACTTGAGCGATTCAATAACTGAGCAACTTACGCTAATAATTCCCCCGGATTTCCCGGATAATCTATTGGCTGATTGCTATACGGGGTTACCCAAGGATAAGTATACACCTTAAGAGTATTTGGACAGAAGGTTTGATGTTTCGTTATGCACCACAAGACTCCAACTAGAGATAGATTTCGTGGCACCTCCTTTTAAAAGATGGTTCCATTAAGTAAGACTGGCATGACTAAGGGTTAGTATGGTGATCTTGGTACAGTACGGCTCCATATAATTGTAAAAGTTTCTGTTCCGTTAGATATATTTGACACACTTGCGTGAACGCATTTTATAAGGTTTATTGCTGGCTAATCTTTTTGTCAGAGTAAAAAGTAACCCAAAAGAAAAAACGAAAAGTGCGTGATGAAAATTAACATGAACACTGTTGCACCCTTGAGTAAATGTTACTAAATGTTTACTAAATGGTATATTCTTGACATATATGCCAAGGTATTATTAGTAAGAGTAAAAATATAAATATGAGAAAGAACACTTCGACTTCATTGACACAGAAAAGCTCCTGCCCTCAATGGCATGTCCTCATTGACCTTCCCTCATTGACCTTCCCTCAATGTTGTTGAATGACCTGTTTTGGAATGTTGTGACATTTTGCATTTGAAAGCCGATACCGGGGTCCGAAATACCTGTACAAGGGCATTTCACCACAACAATGTAATAATTGCAAATTCGAACCCGCCAGAACAGAATAAATACTATATTTAGATCTTCGCATACCTAGAAGAAACGCAAGTAAACCTCTACTTTTACTTTATCAGAAATAATCAAAAAGAATAGCCTTTTAGACATCTACATCCCATATTTTAACATTGTCCGGCATGAACCACCCACCCTCGAACAACAGCAAAACGAGAATGAAAATATTGAAACACCACACAGATTTCATCCAGTAAACAGATAAACCGGTAGTATGATCCCATAATTATAACTCTCAGCTAATGAAAAGACCTAAAGAAGAAAGAAGAACTAATTAAAAAGAACAATTAAAAAGAACAATTAAAAAAAATTAAAACTACTAAAAGAAATCTGCGACTAGGGCCTGGCCTGGCCTGGCTCTCACCTTGCTGGCTTATCTGGGTCGTGCGTCGCACGCATACTGGCCCCAGGGTCATCATCGCAACGTCACCTAACCAGCCAGAAAAAGCAAAAAATGTCTCTGTTTACAAGTCTCATTTCCCGATTCGGGATTGCGGCGCAGAGTGTTCAAAAAGCCCTAACTGGGTCAAAATAGCTACACGTCTTGGATTGCGACATTCTCCAGGGAATTAATCCGAACATTTACATCCCGACTTCGGGGTGCCGCCAAGCCATAAAAATAACCACGTGATTCACCACACTAATCTTCTCAAATGTACACATTGACAAATTTCAGAGCACCACTATAATCTCTGTAAAGCTTCTCTCAATAAAAAATCCAGGGATTTTCTTCTTGCTTCCTGCCTTCTTTTACTGCTTGTATCACAGCAAGACGTGTTCCAGTCTCGTCCAGGCGCGTCCAGGCGCGTCCAACCGCGTGCGCCGTCCGCACGCGTGCAAGTCGGAGCTGCATGTCGCGGACTCGTCTCCTTGCAAAAAGAAAGAAAAAGGCAAAAAAAAAAGCTTTTCTCAAGACATTGTTGTCATTTGTAAGCGACGCGTCCTTACTATATAAGTGCGCCCTTCGCCTGCTCATTTCTTAGCTTGGTATTTTTTTTCCTTTCCTCTTCCTTCACATCCAACACTCCCACGCTTTATCTTACACATGTTCGTTTTTAAAAGAGATGGCCGCAAGGAGCATGTCCGCTTCGATAAGATCACCGCCAGAATCCAAAGATTATGTTACGGTCTTGACACCGACCACGTGGATGCCGTCGCTGTCACCCAGAGAGTCATTTCTGGTGTTTACCAAGGAGTCAACACGATAGAATTGGACAACTTGGCCGCCGAAACCGCCGCGTACATGACGACAATCCACCCGGACTATGCCATTTTGGCCGCTAGAATCGCCGTGTCCAACTTGCACAAGCAAACCACCAAACAGTTTTCCCAGGTGTCGAAAATCTTGTACGAGTACATCAACCCCAAGACCGACAAGCACTCGCCCATGATCTCCAAGGAGACCTACGACATCATCTGCGAGAACGCCGACGAGCTTAACTCCGCTATTGTCTACGACCGTGACTTCAACTACAACTACTTTGGCTTCAAGACGTTGGAGAGATCGTATTTGCTTAAGGTGAATGGCCATGTGGCTGAAAGACCTCAACATTTGCTTATGCGCGTGGCCGTTGGTATCCACGGCAGAGACATTCCCCGTGTGATTGAGACGTACAACTTGATGTCGCAAAGATACTTCACCCACGGTTCTCCTACGCTTTTTAACGCCGGTACGCCGCTCCCTCAAATGTCGTCTTGTTTCCTTGTTGCCATGAAGGACGACTCTATTGACGGTATCTACGACACCTTGAAGACATGTGCGTTGATCTCCAAGTCTGCTGGAGGCATTGGTTTGCACATCCACAACATCAGATCCACTGGTGCTTACATTGCTGGAACTAACGGTACGTCCAACGGTATCATTCCCATGGTGCGTGTTTTCAACAACACCGCGCGTTATGTCGACCAAGGTGGCAACAAGAGACCCGGTGCTTTTGCTCTCTACTTGGAACCATGGCACGCAGACATCTTCGACTTCATTGACATCAGAAAGAACCACGGTAAGGAGGAGATCAGAGCCAGAGACTTGTTCCCTGCGCTTTGGATCCCCGACTTGTTCATGAAGAGAGTCGAGCAAAATGGCGACTGGACCTTGTTTTCTCCCAACGAGGCCCCTGGCTTGCCTGAAGTCTACGGAGACGAGTTCGAGGCCTTGTACGAGAAATACGAGAGAGAAGGCCGTGGTAGATCCACCGTCAAGGCTCAGAAGCTCTGGTACGCCATCTTGGAGGCGCAGACCGAAACCGGTACTCCGTTCATGTTGTACAAGGACGCATGTAACAAGAAGACCAACCAGAAGAACTTGGGTATCATCAAATCTTCCAACTTGTGTTGTGAGATTGTCGAGTACTCTGCTCCTGATGAAGTTGCTGTGTGTAACTTGGCTTCCATTGCCTTGCCCTCTTTCGTCGAGAGAGACGCCAGTACCTCTTGGTACAACTTTGAAAAGTTGCACGAGGTGACCAAGGTGGTGACAAGAAACTTGAACAGAATCATTGACCGTAACTACTACCCTGTGGAGGAGGCCAGAAGATCTAACATGAGAAACAGACCTATTGCCCTTGGTGTGCAAGGTCTTGCCGATGCGTTCATGAGCTTGAGATTGCCATTTGACTCGCAAGAGGCCAGAGAGTTGAACATCCAAATTTTCGAGACCATCTACCACGCTGCCGTGGAGTCTTCCATCGAGCTCGCTGCTGAGGAGGGCCCTTATGAGACCTACCAGGGCTCGCCAGCCTCCCAAGGCTTGTTGCAATACGACTTGTGGGACAGAAAGCCTACTGAGTTGTGGGACTGGGACACCTTGAAGCAGAACTTGGCCAAGCACGGTCTTAGAAACTCCTTGCTTGTGGCACCTATGCCGACTGCTTCCACGTCTCAAATTTTGGGTAACAACGAGTGTTTCGAACCTTACACTTCCAACATCTACTCGAGAAGAGTGCTTGCCGGAGAGTTCCAAATCGTCAACTCGCACATGTTGAAGGACTTGGTCGACTTGGGAATCTGGAATGACTCGATGAAGAACAACATCATCGCCAACAACGGTTCGATCCAAACCTTGCCAAACATCCCCGATGAGATCAAGGCGTTGTACAAGACTGTTTGGGAGATTTCTCAAAAGCACATTATCGACATGGCTGCCGACAGAGCTGCGTTCATTGATCAATCTCAATCGTTGAACATCCACATCAAAGACCCAACAATGGGTAAGTTGACGTCGATGCATTTCTACGGATGGAAGAAGGGATTAAAGACGGGTATGTACTACTTGAGAACACAGGCTGCTGCTGCTGCCATCCAGTTTACTGTTGATCAAAACTCCGTCAATGCTGCTGGTAAGACTGTGGCTACGTTGGAGAAGTTGAACCAAAGAAAATACGTCGTCAAGGCTACCGGCAGAAGCGGGTCTTCCACGCCTGTTGCTGCCGACCTGCCACGCAGTATCTCCACTGAGCCCACGTCGTTGGAAAACTCCATCAACGATTTGAAGATTTCCGACGGGGCCAAGACGCAACCACAGGTTGAAAAGTCTGCAGACGCTGAATCGGCCAAGCCAGCTCAAAGTGCTGAAGATGGCGATGTTGAGAGTGATATCTACAGTTCTCAGGTGATTGCTTGTGCTATCGATAACCCAGAGTCGTGTACCATGTGCTCGGGTTAAATACATGTAATATGGGGGTGTTTGTATAGTAATTGAATTAATGTTTTCGGAAAAGATAAAATGTAATCTTCAGTTGACTTGATGAATGTGTTGGTGGAGTGGGCCACACCAAAGTTACCATCCACAATTATCTTCATATCAATAATCAGACAGTTTTTTTGACACGTGTTTTTTTAATCTTTTTCTTACATGTCTGCTTTGTTCAATTACGTTGGAGAAGATCCACCATCAAAAGGGTGTTTGATTATGTGGTGCCAACGTGAGTGGTGATAACGTGAGTGGTGATAACGTGAGTGGTGATAACGTGAGTGGTGGTAACGTGAGTGGTGGTAACGTTAGTGGTGTTGATGTATATAGGCCATCATCATTTCATGAATCTTTAAGTAAAATGATGTACTAGCAATAGTCAAAAAAACTCTAAGAAGTCCCTTTGGGGTCACTCTTGAGCTTAAAAGAGGTGGAATCTTGTAAAATTTTGTTTGGCTGTGAAGGATCGTGATCGCTGTCAGTCTCATTTTCAATTTATCCAATCATTCCCACTTGAAGACCTTTGTGTCAGTTACGATCACTTCAACGGCCCTCGTAAATTCCTCTGTTAGTGGTGTGACACAGTCTGCCCTTTACTTACTAGAGGTCCGAATCCGAGTGTACTCTTTGATGTAGTCTGGATGCAATGGTGTGTTGTGTTGTGAGGTTTTGCCACGATGTTGGATTCATTGCATATACGGCACCTTCAAATGATTTCTGTGTCTCCAGGGTTTTCGACGTACAGAATATAGTTTCGTTTCTTAAGGTTCGTAACGCTTTCATTGATGCATCGTTGCATATACGGTGGAAAAATATGACATCCTTGTGTCCGAAAGGGTCAGGAACCTCCAGTAACGTGATGGATGCAATAGCTGCAAACAGTATTGCATTGATCTTGAATGGCTTGTTTGATTGGAGTTTTTCCGCCATTTCTAGGATCATCTTTGTTTTGTGTGGTTCTAGCTCCGTTGGGCATCAAAAGAGATGGAGGACTGAAAGCTATTGTGTACTTTGTCCCATTGTCTTTGTTAGTGATCTGGAGTTCCTCAGTGTCGTACCTCACGGTGAAACCGGCTGCGGCAATATCCCAGAATCCCATGTGGAAATCAAGTTATAGTCTATGTCCGGGCTGTAGAGGACTTGATTGCTCGTTATGGTTATGGCTTGTCCCTCTAGTATCAAATCCCCAGTTTTTGTCCCATGCTGGGTTCGTATATTCCCTGACAGAGTTTGCATTGGTCGGAAAATATATTGCAGATTTGTGAGTTCTTGCTTCAAAGTCAATACTTGCGAAAAGGGTACACGTCAATTCTCCCAAACGAGAGAGCTCCGTATTCTGGTTTGGGATGTCTTGCGGATATTTTTGATAGCTTCTCTATATCTTGGTACCCCGTAAGTGTTTTTGAACACTCGTGATGCCCAGAATCGACAACAAAGCTATTTTTCCGAAACTGCTTCTTTTCGTAGTTTATAAACATGGTTATAGAGCCTCAACGCCAGAACAGCATCCACAAGTACAATGATGGAATAGAAGGACGCTAAAGCCGCCGACACGGACTGAAACACAAACTCGTTGGAAGCATCAGACCCAAGCGTCACGATACTTGCGAGGGTATGGCGGTTAAATGTCTCTATCGCATCCCCCGCTATGCTGATAGCAAATCCCCCACAGACAAAACCACAAATATAAAAAATGAAGTCCTGACTCCACGAAAAGAACTTTTCCCAGCGCGATTTAAATACTTCGGGGGCTACACCTGGTGTTTCTTCACACTGTTTGACCTTATTCCACATGTGTTTACGCTGGCGAAATTTGCTTCTAACATCGAGACCCTTCGTGACAGCAATCAAGGCCAATGTAAACATCATTTGAGGAACGCGTATCGGGTGGTTGCTTTGGTTTAGCACCTCCATTTTCTCTTCCATTTTCTCTCCCATTTCGACGCCCCTATAAACTAGTAGAAATAGTCCGGCAAAATATTTACTTGATAAACAAGGCACGATGCGCAAGTACATAAAATTAGGCGTCAAAATTTGAAGGGCCTGTCTGCCAGATACGGCCAGTCACGTCACGTTCACACGTCCCAGCGGTGCGGCGAGGTGGAAGTACGGTCATGACGTAATCCCCTCTGGGGCCAAAAAGACAGATCCACCAAAAAACTCGATTTATATTTTTCAATACTGTACCACAAATATGGGTGGGTAAAAGCGTAAAAATGAGAATAGCATACGAAATGAGCTGAAGCGTTTCCCATTTATATGAAAGGTATAGTGATTATGTGCTCTGGGTCGGTGAAGAAGGAAGCGCCCAGAGAAGCAAAGCGACAAAGCGGACCAGGGCATGCAAAAATATAGAAGAGGCTTTCTTTTCATGATGAGAGCCAGAATTTTGAGGGAAATCACGATGCTGAGACCCAATTTCGGAAATACTTCAAAAGAGCGGCCCTTAGAGTATCAATTCAAGGTTTTTACCAGGAGTATATCAACTCGTTCCTTACTACGCATTGAATGCCGAAAGACTATTTATCTATAATGCCAATATCTCTACGGTGTACCCTGGGAGTCGCTTTTGTCGTAGTATGAGTAAACGAAATATTCACGGACATGTGAACCAGATTACTCCCGGATACAATCAAAAATTTGGGTGTTATCAAGTCAAAGTGAATTATAAAAGATGAAGTGATTACCTACATTGATTCCATTCAAGACTTGAAAGTAAAGTACTTGACTGGTGTGGAGAAATTGAGGCCTCCTACTACCAGCTTTATGGAATATTCAGGTGGTGCAAGTCAGCTGGAGGGCATTTGTATATTAAGCAAGGGCGATGAGATGGGTTGAAAATAAACACCTCCCGGGTTGTCACTGAATTTATATTCATTAAAGGGGGTTCAGCAGAGACTTACAGCTGGTATTTAACTTACAAGACTCCCAAGTGAAATGCGATACAGTGACGCTTGACTGTAGGGTACGACGAAGAGATTTGGGTCAATTCAGTGAACACTTAGATGGTAGAATGCGATAAGGAACTGTGCTTTTCTTTATGAGACTTTCTTTAAATGCCCTAGGTCGTTCATTTTCCCCCATTAATCTAGATGTATTATCATGAATTATTTTACAATATGTAGGATCAAAAAACTTCTGTGGGTCCTTCGCTTTTTAATCTTAGGGGTTCACGAATCTTTTTAAACCTCACAAATCCACTTTTTTAGAATGGTCATTGGACACGTTTTGTAGATCCATCCGTCTAATGAAGAATATATCATTCGCAAGTTAGACAGTATGCTTGTGATTAGCAACCAAGAACCTTTGAGTCTAATTTATGATCATGTGCTGATATACAAACTTTCTTATTTGATGGTTTTATTTTCAAAAAATTAGCAATCTTATGTCGCTTTTTGAAGAGTTAAAGTATTAATTCGTTATGCAATATTAGTAAATGACATTATTGAAGAAATCAAAATGTGAACGTGTCGCCAACCAGGTGGTGGTTGAAGTTTTCTTATTGACCTTAACTCGTATCAAGCGCGTTATGATGGGCCAGTCTTTATAATAGTTCAGTTGATTTGAAACCTGTCAACTAATAAAGGGGAAATTTTAAAAGCGTGCTTCCTTTCTTTTGAGATATTATGGTCCAATGGGTGAATTTGAGAAAACTATGTTGAAAGCGTTCCCAGAAAATCATTTAAATGTACTTGGCTAGAAGACGTGATCTTCGCCTGAAGTAAATATCTTAATATGTAAGTGTGACTTATCAAAGCTTGCAATTCTCCCGAAACTCTCCGGGGAATACAACAGTGTGAAGGAACTTTTAGCTTTTCTTAGTAATGATCTAAGGTGTACAGACCTTCTTCATCCATGGTATAATATGTGGAAATGTAAAAAGGTTAATTACCTAAATGAGAAAACGTACATCCCATATTACTGAACTTTATTGATGAACACCAAAATTTATAAGTTTCCTTTTTTAAGGAGGAAGCTATAAAGAAAGCCCTTCGAAGTTGTGATTATGTCTGTTGAAGTAGAATACAATGGATTACTTTATTAGTAGGCTACATGCAAAAGCATAAGGCAAAAGCATAAGGCAACAACATAAGGCAACAACATAAGGCAAAAACATAAGGCCTGGTATTACGAGGCTCCGATTACTGAGTATATTTTAACTATGACATAATAACAACACTGGGCAATCTACCCCACACTATGGCATCTTACCAAACGCGTGCTATGGCTCAATGAGATAAGAAGCCGCATGGGTGCAGGGCACAATGATTAAACTTTGGGAACCCGCCATTTGAATTAGCGAGGGGTATAACAAAAAGAAACAAAGAGTCTGCTGGATAATAAATAAACGAAAAAAAAAAAGAAAAAAAAAAGAGAAAAAAGACACACACACAACGCGTGAGCAAGGCACAATTGTTCCTTGTCGGATTAAAACACCTCGCACCGAAGCGTTCTATTCCGGACACCTCCGATACTTTCAAAACCTCCGCACACCAAGTTAACCCACAAACGAAAAAAAGTAAAACAACCGAAAACGGACATGTACTGTGTATAAGCGTCAAATCACCTCACGGAACAGCAAAAGCAATCATAACAATTCTCGCACGCCTTGCAACTAATGGGTACATATCGAGTTCTTATTACAACCTCCAGGAACAGAACAACAAAGAGTATAGCCCCATGTTAGGTACCCCACGTCTTAATTCCCATTTTCCAATTATCTCGCCCAGGGCTGCCCTTTGGGTCTCCGTTTCTCCATGCCCTGCCCCATCGGGCTTATGTGACGCAGTACTGACATATAAGCCAGTATGGTGCCGCACACGTGAGAGAAAATGCCGTGTGCTTGCGTTAAGTTGTGAGCGGTTCCAGAGCCGTGCGTCTGGCTGGCATCACCCCGGCATCAATCTTGCATCAACTTCCCGGTACGTTAAAAACCTTTAAGCTTATGGGAACAATATGTGGGCTCCCTGAGTAATGTTTGAAAAATGGATGAAAGCCACACAAACGAATACTTTATCATCTACGTGAGCACACCATAGCTCCTCACATTCTCGAAATTCCGATGAGATAATTTGGCGTGGACTTTGACGTGCCCTGTCGCATTAGGCCCTAGCACATCTGGCTTGGCACCACGTAGAAGCAAACAACACGGAGACGTAGGACCCAACTCCGATTGGGTGTGCTTGCTATATTATTCCTTTTTTTTCTTTTTTTTTTTTCACTTTTAAAACTATACTTGCTTATAGGAGGACCTGCATGAAGTAGCCACTTGATGAAACACGCCAGATATCCGGCGAGACACTTCTGACGAGAGCCGTTCCGGTTCCGGCGAGGCTGTAATGGATAAGATTACGCATTGCGAGTTAAGCAAAGCCCTTCAGAAGATATATTCCCAGAGCAAAACCTTCTCGCCTTGGGGACACATCACCCACCCTTCAATAACACCAAAAAAGCGCGTTTTCATGCAAACTCTGGCGTCTCGTAAGTTTTCTAGCACTTTAAAGAGAATTTTTCGTCTTCTTTCTTGCATCGCTTCAGCTGATAGGAGATAACCATACAGGTTGCTATTGCACATAACCTCCGCTCCTGTATGTGCGTGCCGCCATGGGAATTGCCAGGTTACGGCACGAGATGCGCTGATAAGACCCCGTCGGTGTGTGGAACGGCTCCAAACCTTTGCTGCCGCATGGCACATTGGTGATATATGAACGGGAAATGCCCCCGACTTGATAGGGTCCGTAGTTTTTTTTTTGCTCTGTAGATTATTCTCACATTTCTCCTTTTATCTCTTTCCTTCCTCTACCATTAAGAATGGAGAAAATCAAGAATTTCGTCAAGCACGAAAGGACGTATACCGATGAGAAAAACGTCTCCAGTGATGCAGACGCCATCGACCAAGCTTCCGGCCTTACCGCCGTCAGGTCTGGAGAGTTCGACCCCGTCACCTCCGCTCTCGAGGAGAAACTTGCTCACGATGACTACGCCGGTATTGTGATCGAAGATGACTCGCCATACCCTGAAGTCAGAGCATCTGTGCCTTCCACCGATGACCCATCTCTTTGCCAAAACACCATTCGTGTGTGGGTGATTGGATTTATCATGACCACGTTGGGATGTGGTATGAATACCTTGTTTGCTTTCCACAGTCCTTCGTTCTCCATCACAACTTATGTCACATCTATCTTGGCATACCCTGCTGGTAAGCTTTGGGAGAAGGTGGTTCCCAACTGGAAGATTTTCGGTTGCCCATTGAACCCCGGCCCTTTCAACTTGAAGGAACACGCCATCATCACCATCATGGGTTCTGTCTCTTTCGGTGGAGGAGCTGCTTACGCCACCGACATTCTTACTGCACAAAACAGGTTCTACGGCTCGGACTTTGGAGTTGGTTTTGCCATCTGCGCCATTATTTCCACCCAAGTCATTGGGTTTTCGCTTGCCGGTATGGCCCGGAAGGTTTTGGTCGACTCTCCGGGTGCCATTTGGCCAGCTAACTTGGTCACCACCACCTTCTTAACCAACATGCATCTTAATGAAAACCACCCTGCCAACGGGTGGAAAATCTCCAGATTTGCCTTCTTTGCCATTGTTTTCTGTGCGTACTTCTGCTGGAACTTCCTTCCTAACTACATGTTCTCTGCATTGTCTTACTTTGCTTGGCCAACATGGATTGCTCCTAACAATGTTCCTCTCAATCAAGTGTTCGGAGCTTCTTCCGGATTGGGCTTGATGCCAATCACTTTTGACTGGAACCAGATTGCTGGATACATTGGCTCGCCATTGATTCCTCCCGCAGGAACTATCATTACGATTTTCTCGTCTATCGTGTTGATTTTCTGGGTGGTTGTCCCTGCTGTTTACTACACCAACACCTGGTACTCCAAGTACTTGCCATTGTCTGCTTCTGGTTCTTTCGACAGATACCAAAACACTTACAATGTGTCGAAGATTGTCAACAAGGCCACTTTGAGATTCGATGAGAAGGCTTATAAGGAATACTCTCCTTTGTTCATCTCGTCCACCTTTGCTATTTCATACGGTTTGTCTTTCGCTTCCATTATTGCCACTTTGGTGCACACTGTGTGTTTCCATGGTAAGGAAATCATCGAGCAATTCAAGCAAAAGGAAAAGCCCGATGTGCACTTGCGTTTGATGAGAGCTAACTACAAGAACATCCCAGAATGGTGGTACGGTATTGTGTTCCTTGCCTCTTTTGCTCTCTCCATTGTTACCATCAGAGTTTGGGATACCGAGATGCCAGTGTGGACATTGATCATTGCTCTTCTCATTGCTTTGTTGTTCTTGTTGCCTGTTGGTATCATCTACGCCAAAACCAACATTTCTGTGGGTTTGAACGTCGTCACGGAATTTATTATCGGTTACATGGTCCCAGGTAAGCCTTTGGCCATGATGTTCTTCAAGACTTTCGGTTACATCACCAACAGTCAGGCAGTGACCTTTGCGCAAGACATGAAGTTGGGCCACTACTTGAAGGTGGACCCTCGTACGTTGTTCTGGGCGCAACTTTTGGCCACCGTGTGGGGTTCGTTGGTGCAAATCGGTGTTATGAGATGGGCCTACGGAAACATCGAGGACTTGTGTTCCAAGCACCAAAAGAACAACTACACGTGTCCTAACGGTAAGGTTTTCTTCAACGCCTCGCTTATTTGGGGTGCCATTGGTCCTCAGAGAACATTTGGCCAAGGTGCTATTTACAACGGAGCACTTTACTTCTTCCTTCTTGGTTTGTTGCCAATTGTCAACTGGTTGATCTTGAAGAAATGGCCAAACTCTAAGATCAGATGGTTGAACTGGCCCGTGTTCTTCTCCGGTACAGGTTACATTCCTCCTGCCACTCCTTACAACTACGCCACTTACTGTATGGTGGGATTGGGTGCTAGTGTTTTCATCAAGAAGAGATTTACCCAATGGTACTTTAAGTACAACTACTCTCTTTCTGCTGGATTGGACATTGGCCTTGCGTACTCGTCGTTGATCATTTTCTTGTGTTTGAACTTGACCAACACCAACTTCCCTAACTGGTGGGGAAACAATGTCATCAACACCGTGGACACCAATGGTGAGACGTGGACCAACCAACTTGCAGACGGTGAATTTTTCGGCCCAACCACGTGGTAAGCCAATAACTTATGATTTTTTTATGTGTATTCAGCATTAATAATTTACGATTTGAAAGAAAACCCATTTCTTGTAATCAACCCCACTTTTCAGTCAGATGGAGTTTAGTAGTTCCGGAGTGTGGTGTACTGGTGTGACGGTTGACTGAGGACAAGCATCAGGTTAGAAAATAGTATGAATTGGTTTTGTAGTCGTGGAAATTCAGTGTCAGGAAATGAAGGAAAACGATAAGATCGAAGGGGTAAAGCAAGTTGTTAATAATTAAGGGAACTCTTTGGACATGCACGATTAGAATTTCAAAATTGCCTTGAAGAAGCTGCAAAAACTGGTGCACGCAACTAATTAATAAAGAAATGTAATAAGCAGATTGATTATAAAAAAGAAAAAAGGCTTGGTGTCCAATGACCTTTTAGGAAAGTTTACCCGCAGTTTCTGAACGATAGGAGAGCACAAATACCAAAAGTTTGGAAGTAAAGACGGAAAGAGATTCTTTTCAAAAGAAGGAGTATTATTCATTTATTCCCATTTAAGGGGGCAATTCAACTGGAGTGGTACAAAACATAAATGAAACATATAATGAAAGAGTAACTGTAAGGTTACAATTTTATACTGAATATGCAGTATTGTTACTTATTAATGGTTTAATGCTAATATCAAGAGTCGTGGGGCTATATCTATCGTCAAATAATGCTACATTTTATACAACTATTAATAATGTTCGTATCAGTCCTGTTAGCTGCCTCCTTCTTGGCGCGGAGAGAGAAAGGCCTTAGCCTATATCCAGAGACGTGAAGGTCCAAATGCCGTAGGTTATTATGGTGTTACTTAATACAGAAACCATCCGGGAAGGTCCCAGTTGGTGGGAAGACGACCCAAATAATTACTTTATGTACACCACGGGCCAGATTTTCAGTAAATCCATTTATGTCAACTCCAGTGAACACGGTCTCGGCCACCATATACCAGAATTCCGATGGCGGAAATTATGAAAGTTTTACCGAGTTTACGCTAATCAACGATCCATCCCGGAAAAAAGAAAAGAAACAAAAAGAAACAAAGAATGTCTTTGTGTCTTACTGCAAGACATATATAAACCAACCATCCTGCCCTGCTCCCCATATTTTTATCATCATCATCCACACACCTCCAACTCCAACTCCCACTTCCAGTCCTTCGCTACAATGCAATTCTCCACCTTCGCTATTCTCGCCACTGTCGCTTCTGCTGCTTCCACAGTCACCGAAACTAACAAGCACTCCACCATGGTGACCATCACCGATTGTGGCCCTTCAGTGACTGACTGTCCCGCGCACAGTTCTTCTGCTATTTCTATCTCGTCCAACTGGACTGCTTCCGCTAACGTGTCCACTTACCACGATGCTGCTAACAAGCAATATGCAGTTGGTGCCATTGCTTTGGCTGCCGGTGCTTTGTTGGCTTTGTAGATGGTTGAACAAAGAAAACAAATCAAGTATATAAACCCGGATTATGTAAAATAAATATCGGTTTGAAAGCTCAAGAAGAATGCTGTAGAATTTTTCCCTTTTATGGCCATCGTTGATACAGCTAAATTATTACTGGCAGAAATTGTTATTCCTACTCATTATGATAGACCAATATTATTTATTAGTCCTATTATTAGTTTAATATCTGTAATAAATTGTTGATGTGTTATTCCTTTCGCACCAGGTGTTACAATAACTGATGATGAATATGGTTTAGTTTTAGGTCTGGCTATTTCTAGTGTATGTGTCTTTGGTACTTTACTCACAGGATGATATGCAAATAGTAGGTACTCTTTACTTGGTTCGATAAGATCCACTGCACAGCTAATTAGTTATGAATTAGTATTAACTACAATAATGTTATTATGTATATTATTTTCTGGAAGTATGAATTTATCACGTTATGTATTCTCACAACAATCTGTATGATTACTCGTACCTTCATTACCATTATCATTAGTTTGATTTGAGGTTGAATAGCTGAACGTGCTAGACCTCCTTTTGATGATTTTGACGCAGAATCGGAGTTAGTATCAGGTCATAAGACAGAATATTCCTCATCTATATCTGTATCACTCTTCCTTTAGAATATGCATAGATATTACATTTACATCATTGGGTGCTATTTTTTCCGACTCAGCACATGAGTTACATCTTTGGAAACTTATATAAGAAGCCCCTGGCTGCTCCAAGTAGTGTCAGGGGCCAATCCTTTTATCAAGCTTTTAATACACCCAGATAGACGTACGTTGAGAATCTCACGATAATCAACCAAACTATCTTTAAACTCCGTTTACACGTATTAGAATCTTCCTCATCACAGACTTCCGTCTTAACTCCGAAGAGTTACATCTTAGAGGCAATCTCAAGTTCCGCATCTTAGATACTTCTCGCAAATATAGCAAACCATGGTACTGGTTATGAAAGATCCTAGGGCGAGGTTTATGGTCCAAATCATTAGCTAGCAAAACTTCTGTTTAAAGAAATAATAAATCAACTTTTGAAAGTTTATAATCAAACGGTTATTTCATACTATTTCTCTCTACTGAGTGTACGACGCTTGGGTTACTATCCAGGGCTTTTCTCGACATCGGGAACACCCGAAGAAAGGTAATAGTTGTCTAGTTATGAGAAAATATACGCTTCTGTGGGGATTCGTTTGGTACTTCAACAGTTGTAACAATGTTTGGTTGATTCGGTACCACGACATGCCCACTTCTGTACGAGTCTTTCACAACTTCCGCCAAAGGTTCAGTTTGTATCGCATCAATTTCCGCAGTTATGTTTTCCTCTTCTGGTTCAACATTCTTGATTGGGCGATGAAAAAGATGTTCCCTCACCTCAATGGATTGATCGAGTTGCCCAAGCATATCTTTGTCCGGATGAATTCTTTCAATCTTCATCTGGTCAACTTTCTCAAGGTCTTCATTCAACTTCTTCACTAAGACTTTATATCCGCCAGATTCCCCATGGTGTCCGAGATAGCTTCCCTTGACTGCGTTGTGAAACTTGCTGTACTCTGCATCTTGTCCACTATTGAGCTTTACGATCACATCCACCCCAAACATTCCTTAATTTTTGCAATCTTAGGTCCTTTTAGTCTCAACTCCACAGCAAACTCATGCTATTGAAAACCTTGACAGAAATGTTGGTCGAATTCCAACATGGAGTACTTTTAATTTTCCCGTTTCTGGGGTAAAAAGTTGACAATTAAAGTAGAACCCTCTACTGTATGCTTAGAAGAGAAATTACCGTTGTATCACAGTATAGGGTTATGAATCACATTACAATGCATTGGCTTGACACCACATACATAAATGAGGTGTTTTACAGAACTGTTTCTATCATGTATGCTCACATTCTTGATTGTTTCCTTACTTCATGAATACATTCTTGAAGAGATCTGTAAGGACAGAAATAATGCAGAAAAAAGGTTACCATGCTTTTCTCCTCCTTTCTCCATTTGAACTATCATTAACTTCTTTTGTCTGGCTAGTCCCCACGCGTGGTGGAGACCAATGCGGCAGGAATATTAGTAGGTTACTGATTTGTGGGTATTTGATGGAGTCTGGATTTCGCTTTCGGAAAAGCTTTAATCATGATAATTAGTAATCTCAAACCTCTAATTTTAGAAGCTGCGTAATTGATCACACTATGATAACACCCATGGTAGTGCATGTTTACCATGAATTTAGAGCCTTGTTCAAAAGATGTGTTCAACAAAAAACACTACACTTCCATGTAACATACTTCACACACTAACACTAACACTAACACTAACACTATAATAAATAGCACTCTTTATGGCGACCAATTGAACAAAAACCCCGCTTATCCAGAAGCAATTAGGATTCTCATAAACGAGTAAAACAACTTGGGGTGGTTGTACAAAGAGCAGTATTCAACAGCAATCGCTGAACACGTGAAAAGAACAGTAATTCCCGTATAGTCAACACACGCAAACCGGTTTCGGATCTTCACCCAGTCCGCTGGGCAAAACAAGAGTAGGTGTGCCAAAGCACAGAACTCACGAGGCACTCAAAATCCGCCAAAAGAAGACAAACCCTCACTACTAGTAGTGTCTTTAATTCCTACAAAAGGTATTTTCTGTTAACATTTAACGCAGTTAGTGGATCATTATCTAATATATTTGAAATCCCCACTCTTCTATAACATATAATTCACAAAGATATTCAACAAAGGGTTCTGTACACTCTATAGTACAAAGGCTTGGTGGCCAAAATTGCCTTCTCCTCGGCAATCTCCTGCTTCAAGAGGTCCAAGTCCAATTCTCTTCTACCAGTATCAATGTCAATGTCTTTGGCTCTGATGAAAAACTTCCAGTTTTTCTTCCAGATCTTGTGGCCAATGTAGAAGGCAAAAATCACAAACACTGACAAGTAGTCTTCGAAAAAGCTTTCAGCGTTTGGAGAACCTCCAATTGGGTACAAGGCAACCCAGAACTGAGCAACGATCACCAAAGCGTTCAAAATCACACCATACCAAGAACCAATAAGACCGGCTTGAGATGTAAATGCCACCTCCTCCACTCCTCTGCCTTGGACAGCAAGTGCACGTCTGAAACGAATGTGACACATACAGATAGAGCCCCACGAAAACAAAGAGGACAATCCCGAAAGCGCCAACAACCAGTCGAACATGATACCTTGCTTACCGGAAGCAGAAACAAAACAAATCAAACTGAAAATCATCTGGAAGATGACGGCAACCAAAGGTCTACCTCTCTTGTCGATGTAGCCAAGAATTTGTGGGGCCTGACCTGCGTTGGCTAAAGCCACCAAGGTTCTAGAACATCCAAAAACGGAAGAGTTACCAACCGACAAAACAGAGATCATGATGACAACATTCATCACCGAAGGCAAACCAGAAATACCCGCGTTCTTGATGGCAATGACAAAAGGAGAGTAACGGGCAGTTCCGTCAGGCTTGTGGAGCTCAGGACTGTTGTATGGCACGAGCAAACCCACCAAAATCAACGAAACAATGTAGAACAAGGTGATTCTCCAGAAAACCTGCTTGATGGCCTTTGGCATGGTTTTTCTTGGGTTTTGGGCTTCTGCAGCAGCCAAACCAACCAACTCAGTTCCACCAAAAGCAAAAGCAGCTGTAACAAACACCGAACATAAACCCTTAAACCCGTTATGGAATGCACCAGGGTCATGCCAGTATTTTCCGCCGATGTACCCACCCTTTGGACCACCACCGCACACCAATACTATACCCAAGATGATGAACCCACTAACAGCCAATACCTTGACTGCAGAAAAGACAAACTCAGCTTCACCGTAACCCTTAACACCGAAGAAGTTAATCGCCAAAATAAGCACATAGAAACAAGCAACGTACGCCGCAGGATTCGTTTTGGTGTCCCAGTATCGAACAGTAATAGCAGCAGCAACCAATTCCAAGGGTAAAATAACCAACCAGCCCATAGCGTAGTTCCACGCCATGGTGAAACCCCAAGATGGGTCAATAAATCTCGTGTTGTAAGTTGCAAACGCACCAGAAACAGGGAAAGTGATGGCCAACTCACCCAAAGCATGAACAGTGGAGTACATCATCGAACCAATCAACATATAAGCAATCAAAACCGAAGCTGGACCACCCTTCTTCAAAACCTTTCCTGAACCAATAAACAAACCGGTACCAATGGAACCACCAATGGCAATCATCTGCAAGTGTCTTCCCTTCAAATTTCTCGACAAGGGAGTGTTTGCCGTGACAATGGCGGCCTTCTCGACCTCGGACAAGTTGGGATCGATTCCCAAAGCATCGGTGTCGACTCTTCTAAAACCATCGACGAAACTGCCCCATCTGGACATTGGAGGTTGGTTGTCCTGGGCCTCGAAAACATCAACAATGACTCCGCCCTTCTTTTCAGTGGAGGCCTGCTCCACCGAAGTAATATAGTGCAACTCCTTTTCCGGCATAATGACTTGTGCTAACTTGTCTACTTAGAGTAATCTGAAATCCTAAGGGGTTAGAAACGATATATCTGAAGTAAAAGCTAGTTATGGAAAAATGAAACAGGGATGGTTTAGAAGAAAATTATGCCCGTTTAAATATTTCATTGACCAACATTTGCACAAATGGACTACTTGATTATACCTAATAGATTCCCAGGGCCAGGTGACCAGATAGGAAAGTATGGCTTATCTTGATCAACTAGGACCTGCATGCCATACTTCCTGCAGTACGCCCAAAAACACTCGGGCGGTAACGAAAATAGGGGATTCTGGAAATGGGTAAGTTGTTTTTGTGGTATTGTTGAAGGGCTGATTGAGTGAGACTTCTTTCTCTCGAAGCCTATACGGTTCGATTATGTCTGCCTTATAGAGGGGGTTTTCTTGGTAACACTATCAATACTTTGACGTATCATTTTTTCTTGGGTTCTATGTTTTTTTTCTTAGATAGAGGAAATGTCAATGTCGAAGATTTTCCGCGCCTTGCATATAAGTGTACAGCAAAAGATAAGTGCACAGATAAGCGCACAGCAAAAGATACGCCCTTCAACAATTACGGGCAACATTTTAGCCGAGATAAGCGGATTTTGTTCAAAACGCCGTTTGCACTAGTCTCTTGCGAATTGCTTTTTGAGCTTTTAGATGTTGGTTTTTTTTTGTCCTCGAGCTTTATTGGGAAATAAATTTGTTCCACAACTGTGGTAATTGCTTACCTAAGTGAAGCGTGAAGCGTGAAGCGTAAAGTGTGGCACAATATGTTCTACCCCTATCCTACCTCGTATTACCAGGAGAAAACACCGATAAATTGATGGAAATCAGGGAAGTTTTGGAAAAAATGAACAATCATCCTTTGTACTTTTCACTTTTCACTTCACTGTTCACTTTTCTCTTTTCCCTTTTCCCTTTTCCCTTTTCCCTTTTCCCTTTTCCCTTTTCCCTTTTCCCTTTTCCCTTTTCTCCTTTCTCTTTCTTCCCAACACCCCTTTGTATGGCGAATTCGCCCAAAAGGCTGAACGCGTTATCTTCCCAGGCATCGGAGAACCTCTTTAGGCGTTCGCACATCTGGCCAGTTATCCGGCATCACTTATCAACAGCACATGAATGCCCGGGCTACATAATTTTCATGTTCTATTTTTTTTGCCGTTCCCTTTTCTTTGTTTTATGGAGTTTTTCAACTCAAGCACCAAAATTGTAGCCAGCCGGGAAAACTGAAAGATTGACGTTTTGCTATAATACCCTCGAACCCCACCTTTATAGTTGGATCAGCCAACGTCAATTATCCCACCCAACCAATCTAAGCAAACTTTTAAAGTGGTACTTGTCCACCGGCAGTCCGGAAGGCCTGCACACACCGCACGTAATCGCGACGATGCACTGCACCTTCCAAGATCCATTCAGAGAATGAACATCCCCGTCCATCAATAGGCTTGCGTATTAAAAACGCTATCGGAATTCGGCCCCCAAAACTTTAACTACTGGGATGCCCAAAAGTTGGGTCGATAAAGCTTTCGCCTCGGCAGAGGTACTGGTGTTTCGGCACCTCCCCCGTGGGCCGGGTGCATTAGAACAATTAATTCTTATCGTATATTTATACGAAAAGTGATGTCGTGAGGCTGAAGTGTGGTTCATGCATGACAATCTTCCTAACTGATGAACCCCCATAAGAGTTCACCGGCATGCAAAAAGGATACTGGTTTTATTCGCCTAACAAAGGGTCCTATAAACTCTATAATAGAGAGGTTTGGCAGCCATGATAGCTTTCTCCTCAGCAAGTTCATACTTCAAAAGATCCAAATCCAACTCTCTCCTACCAGTATCAATATCAAGATCCTTAGCTCTAATGAAAAACTTCCAGTTTCTCTTCCAAATCTTGTGGCCAAACCAGAAAGCCAAAATGACAAATACAGACAAAAATGATTCGAAGAAGTAGTAAGCATTTGGCCGCCCACCCAAGGGAAACAAAGCGTTCCAGAATTGCGCAAGTATCACCAATACATTGACAATGACACTATACCAAGAACCAATGACACCTGCCTGAGAAGTAAAGGCAAGCTCATCAGTTCCTCTACCTTGCACAGCTAGTGCCCGTCGGAAACGAATATGACACATGCAAATAGAAGACCAGGAAAATAACGCAGACAATCCCGAGAGAGCCAATAGCCAATTGAACATGACGCCCTGCTTTCCAGAAGCAGAAACAAAACAAATCAAACTGAAAAGCATCTGTAGTGTGATGGCATACAACGGCCGGCCTTTTTTGTCGATGTATCCCAAAATTTGCGGGGCTTGGCCTGCATTAGCCAAAGCAACCAAGGTTCTAGAACACCCAAACACCGAAGAGTTGGCAACCGAAAGAACCGAAATCATAATCACCACATTCATTACTGAAGGTAACCCGGAGATACCTGCGTTTTTAATGGCAATCACAAATGGAGAGGTGCGAGCAGTTCCGTCGGACGCATGGAGCTCAGGACTGGTGTAAGGAACAAGTAACCCCACCAAAATCAAAGAAACAATATAGAACAAGGTGATTCTCCAGAAAACCTGCTTGATGGCTTTTGGCATGACCTTTCTTGGGTTTTGGGCTTCTGCAGCCGCCAAGCCAACCAAATCAGTCCCGCCGAACCCAAAAGAGGCCGTCACCAATATTGAACAAAACCCTTTGAATCCGTTATGGAATGCGCCAGGATTTTGCCAGTGTTTTCCTCCGATATAGCCCCCTTTTGGGCCTCCCCCACAAACCAAAACAATTCCTAAAACTATAAATCCGCAAATGGCCAAAACCTTAATGGCAGAGAAAACAAACTCGGCCTCGCCATATCCCTTGACACCAAAGAAATTGATGGCAAGGATAAAGAAATAAAAACACGCAACATAAGCTACCGGATTTGTCTTGGTGTCCCAGTATCGCACCGTGATAGCAGCCGCCACCAACTCCAAAGGCAAAATAACCATCCAATAGAAAGCATAGTTCCACGCCATAGCAAACCCCCAAGATGGGTCGATAAATCTTGTGTTGTAAGTGGAAAAAGCACCAGACACTGGAAAAGTGATGGCCAATTCCCCCAAAGCATGTACCGTACAAAAGATCATCGACCCGATTAATATATATGCAAGCAATACAGAGGCAGGGCCACTATGCATCAATGCTTTTCCCGATCCAATAAACAAACCGGTACCAATGGCACCGCCAATGGCAATCATCTGCAAATGTCTACCCTTCAAGGATCTAGACAAGGGGGTGTTTGCAGTTACAATGGCGGCTTTTTCGACATCAGATAGGTTGGGATCGATTTCCATGGCATCCATATCGACTCTTCTGAACCCCTCGACGAAGCTTTTCCATTTCGACATTGGAGGTTGGCTATCCTGATCCTCGACGACATCCACTATGATGCCACCTTTTTTTTCAGTGGAGACCTGCTCCACCGTGTTGCTATAGTTCAATTCTTTTTCTGGCATAATGCAACGAGTCTCTTGGGTTTGTCGACGTAGATTTTACCGAATCCAAAAGGTGGATAGAAAAAGTCAAGTGGAAGACAAAACTAGCTATATGGATAAAGAAATTGTGAACCTAAGCGGAATTTATCCGCAGTTAAATAGATTTCTGAATGACATATGTTTTGATAGAGTATTGATCCAGGGCCTTATGGAAGGCTAGGTACAGGTAAGATAAGAACAGAGCTTATCTTCTCCAGAGTGATTATGCATCATTTCTGCAGTCCGCCAGGATTCCAGTAGATGGAGAATTTTGGGTGATATTTGTTAGATATTGAAAGAAACTTTGCTGAATTAAACCTTCTCGATATTTTGTGCGGTATTGGAAGTTACAACTGACATTATCAGCAACTTGAAGGATTTTGTTTTCTTGGGGTGTTTTTTTTGCTTTTTGCTTTTTGCGTTTTTTCTTTTTTTTTTTTAATTAGTTACCCGAGTCTTCGAGGTTGTTTATCCGCGCTGCGGTGATATTCTCCGCATTCCGGTGGTGTTTTTCCGCACAGTGAGCAAACATTTCTCCTTAATAGGATTCTGCAATAAATGTAAAAATCTGGGATTTACAGAGTAAAAGTGATCTGTTTTTGTTTTCTGAAAAGGCTTTATATTATTCCAGAAGAATTATTTTAGCAGGATTTTGTATTATCAGCCATAAGTGTATCGAATGTACATTTTGACGCTTTCATTAGAATGGTGATTCCACAATAATGGGAGATAAGCAAAGGATGCATTGTTTTCGTATGCCGATATAAACTGAGTTGGTAGTAGGGTAATCTTGATCTCAGTAGTACCAGATGTGGAAAGGACTTGCCTGCAAATAAGTTACTAGTTGGAGGAATTCTGTTCAGGAACAGACCGTAAACCTAATAGCCCATTAATACTTACTGGTAGCATGTGTATTTCTTCATCGAATTTTGCTAACATGGAAAGAACTCCAAAGGTTGTAATTGTAATTGTAATTGTAATTGTAATTGTAATTGTAATTGTGAATTTATTTTATTTTTAATGTTTTGCTGCAATCGCATTTGCGGGCAACGTTGTTTCAACTTCCACGTATCCCTTGCATCATGCAATTATACACCATACCTCTTTAAAAGATTAACCACTAATAGAAAACACAACATCCATGGGAATTTCATCAAGACCACTACTTATCAAAACAAGGAATACCTGTGAGATCAATCTCTGGCTATAATAACCCAGCGATAAGCATCAACCAATTTGAAACATCCCCCACATTATTCCCCACAAGCCTATGTTCATGGGAAAGTACTTTCGCTCCCTATTTAGTGCTCAACAAAGAGTTCTGTACAATCTATAGTAGAACGGCTTGGCTGCTAAGATCTCCCTCTCCTCCGCAAGTTCTTGCTTCAAAAGATCCAAATCTAATTCTCTTCTCCCCGTATCAATGTCAAGATCGTTTGCTCTAATGAAAAACTTCCAGTTTCTCTTCCAAATCTTATGACCAACATAAAACGCCAAAACAACAAACGCCGACAAATAAGTCTCGAAAAAATCATAAGCATTTGGCGATCCCCCAATTGGGAACAACGCAATCCAGAACTGTGCAATAATCACCAACAGATTCAAAACAACACCATACCAAGAACCAATGAGACCAGCTTGAGAAGTAAACGCAAGTTCGTCGGTTCCTCTACCTTGAACAGCAAGTGCCCGTCTGAAACGAATATGACACATGCAAATAGAGGCCCACGAGAACAAAGAAGACAATCCCGAAAGTGCCAACAACCAATTAAACATGATGCCCTGCTTTCCCGAAGCAGAAACAAAACAAATCAAACTGAAGAGCATCTGGAAAATTATGGCAACCAAAGGCCTGCCCTTTTTATCAATGTATCCCAATAATTTCGGGGCTTGACCTGCGTTGGCTAATGCCACCAAGGTTCTGGAACATCCAAACACTGAAGAGTTACCAACAGAAAGCACTGAGATCATGATGACAACATTCATGACGGAGGGCAAGCCAGAGATACCCGCGTTTCTGATCGCAATGACAAACGGAGAGTAGCGTGCGGTTCCATCGGATGCCTGAAGATCAGGACTGTTGTATGGCACAAGCAAACCCACCAAAATCAACGAGATGATGTAGAATAAGGTAATCCTCCAAAACACCTGCTTGATGGCCTTTGGCATGGTTTTTCTCGGGTTCATAGTCTCGGCAGCTGCTAGACCAACCAATTCGGTTCCACTGAAGGCAAACGCAGCGGTCACAAACACCGAACATAAACCTTTGAATCCGTTACGGAAAGCTCCCGGATTGCGCCAATACTTTCCGCCGATAAAACCACCCTTTGGGCCTCCACCGCAAACCAAAACAATGCCCAAAATGATGAATCCACAAACCGCCAAAACCTTGATTGCCAGGAAAATGAACTCTGCCTCTCCATATCCCTTAACACCAAAGAAGTTGATGGCGACAATGAGGAAGTAAAAGCAAGCAACATATGCCGCCGGATTCGTTTTAGTGTCCCAATACTGAACGGTGATAGCTGCTGCCACCAATTCTAGTGGCAAAACGATCAACCATTGCATAGCATAGTTCCAAGCCATCGCAAAGCCCCACGACGGATCAATAAATCTAGTGTTGTAGGTAACGTAGGCACCAGAAACAGGAAACGTGATGGCCAACTCACCCAAGGCATGAACAGTAGAAAAAATCATCGATCCGATTAGAGAATAAGCAATCAACACCGACGCTGGACCACCATTCTTCAATACTTTTCCCGAACCAATGAACAAACCAACACCAATTGACCCACCAATGGCAATCATCTGCAAATGTCTTCCCTTTAAAGATCTAGCCAAGGGCGTGTTTGCGGTCATAATAGCGGTTTTCTCAACTTCAGATAAGTTAGGGTCGATTCCCATTTCCTCCATGTCGGCTCTCTTGAACCCATCAACAAAATTTCCCCATCTCGACATAGGTGGTTTGTTATCCTGAGCATGGAAAACATCCACATTCACACCATTATTCTTATCCGTGGAAGCCTGGTCCACCGAGGTGATATAGTTCAATTCTTTTTCTGGCATGGTATCTGCTTTAATGAGTGATACTTCCTTCTTGAAATGATTTAATCACGAATTTAGAAAGGAGACACAACTAAGACTGAATGTAATGCTTAGAGTAGAGAGAGAGGAATGGGCTTATTGAAGAGGAGTTACATCTACCATTAAATAGTATTCCGCTCCTCCACTAAAAAAAAACCGCCATTAAACAAATTAATGCCAAGAAAGGAAACTGATCAAGGAGATTTGGCTTATCTGCTCCAACGCCAAGCCAAGAAGCTTGCACCAGCTTATCCGAATTGGGCATGCGCAATATTGACAGGAATCTGAAAATGAACAATAGGAAGAGACTTAGCAAACAACCGAAAAATTCCTTTTTTTTCATGCAAAGTTTTTCGCTAGGACAGATTCCCACTCACAATGATTAAGTGAATTCATTATACCACTTGTAGGATTGTGATCATGGTGCTTTTTCTTCAAAAGTTATAATGCCAAGATCCTATCGTTGATAACGATCTGCATATAAACCTCAACCACCGATCCCGCGAATGGGAGCAAAATGTGAACTTGGCAAATTTCTTTACTTGGCAAGGTCATAAGGGAAAGCTACAACTCCGCCACGATAGTCTGAAAATCAGCATCCCGATAAGAAACGCCGTGTGAGTATCTTAACATTTTATTTTATCACATTTTTTTTTCTTGAATTTGCTGTGCGCCATAATTCAGAGGTGTGGGATCTTTTCCTTTCCGCCCGTGTGCCGGAACAGATATCTGAGCCCTGGGTGCCTTGTTGTATCCCAAGTTTTTTGGTTGGAAAACATACAATACTGAACTCTTAAAACGTTGCGTTCGTCATCTAATTTCCGGAAAAGTGACGCAAACTGTATATTCGTCCAATGTAAGCGAAATGTATCGCGAGACCGATGGGACAAACTGGGTGAAAGAAAACATATTCCATAAACCAACTGTTCAGTTTATCTGGGTCCAATGATTCAAACTGAGCACCAAAACCAAATATAGCGTGAAAAACCATCTAAGGAGATATGCTAACCTGCCCCCCATTTGTCAAATTTAAAACTGTGGTACCATCATTTATCCTGGAACTTTGGAGATTCTTACATCGCACATTCAATAAGTTTGACATAAGTGGTCTAACTGAACGAAGATAAGTCTGTCAACGCGAATTAAGCAGCATTGAAAAGATGTCTTGCCCAAGTCAGGTGAATGTGCGAATGGTTCCACTGTAGACAGAGCTTTGTCAACAAAACGAGATCTAGTAGTAGTTTCACCTCGGATCAGTGAGTATTTCTCAGCAATGCATGAAGATGCAAAGAAAGAATTTCTCTGGCCATCTGTGCTTTGAAAAAAAAAAAAAAAATAGAAATGCCAAGGAAGAAAAAATAAGGTTTCTTACTGAACTACGGGAGTAGTTCAATTAGTAAGCTCGGAACATCCACAACTGGACACACAGGATTCACGTGATATTTGCGAGCCTGCATCGCCTTTGCAGCCCATAATCACAAGAGCCATGAAAATAGTCATTATTATTCTCTTTCAAATGGCTTGAAAGCTTTCAAGTCACAAATTAACTTTTGTTTCCTCAATTTATCACTTTTCCCTAAAGTGACAAGAAAACACCGTTTTAAAAAGCTATTCATAGTTAAAAGAGTGCCTCCCTGAAGTCTCAATCGCTACCGTGGGGATAACTACCTTGCGTAATGAATGAAGGTTCAGAAGAAGAAAAAAATCGAGTCGGACATATCGGCAAATACCCAAGGTGATTGGATATGACCATCAATCGCATCTTGGGTAACTTATTCCTGATTCTTACCTCTCCGATGTGTTTCTTTGTTCAATAACGCCGGCTACTTGTTGCACGCGGATATTGCGTGAGCTTCCTCAGATCAACACATGCAGGTTCCCGGAACTTACGGCAATTATACGGAAAGCCCGCATAAAGTTAGACTTTTTGAGTATTGAGAGATGCTGAAGCTCCATTAAAGTTTTGGCACATAGCTTCCAGCTTTTTTCGCTGAAAATATTTTAAAGTCCACTCTTTCAGCGAAAGGGACGCATTGAATTTCACTTAGATAAAGTGGCAACCAGGGATTCCGCATATTAACACCAGTTTATCACAGATCCTTTCTATAGCATTTGATACTTCAATGGAAGAAGAACAGATCGAATTGCAGGACATACACACGGACTTAAAGGAGATAAAGCCCCGTCACCCTCCCACATATCTGGTTCACCATGGGTTTGAATGCGGGAGCAATGCTAGGGATTTCAATATACCCTTGGACCTGAAAACTCATAACCCCATGCCAGTGTGGACGGATTTTGGGACAACTTCCACATGGGGCTCAAGGTTCCAACTATTTCTAAGGATAGTATGGCGTGGCCCGATAGAAACATGGGACCCTCCTCCACGTCCGATTCAATGTTTGGCATTTCTTGAAGGGCTTCCTCATAAAATAAGGAGAAGAACGAGCATCACTCAACAAGTTCTAATATTCGGAACATATCTTATCTTGTGGGTTGCTTTGTGGTCAAAAACCCTACTTCCATATCTTGTGGAAGCTCCATTGGAGGCTGATGGAGTGAAGGTGATCTCCCTTACATGTGGGCAGGCCCATACGCTTTGGAAGGGGAAAAACTCGGCTTGTGGGATGAATGCAAAAGAATGTCTGTCCCTTTTTGTGAAAGAGGATGTAATATTTCGTTGCCCTGCTCTATGTGATAGAGGCAGCTGGATTTATTCACTGAGAGCTGTGGGGTCCGACATTGTTAAATATCGCGGGTATTTTATCGGTGGTGGCCCAAAGGAAAATTCAGATGGGGTTCTTTCTTACCCATATAGAGCAGATTCATTCCACTGTGGAGCCGCAGTGCATTCAGGTATTATTTCTCCGTTTTTCGGGGGATGCGCTCGAGTTTCTTACTCAAGTGGTGCACAAGCCGAATTCAAGAGCACTAGTGGCCACTATGGTGTGTCAGATTCCATCGGGTTTAAATCATTCTTCCCATTCTCTTATGTTTTCAAGCCGCTTTCAATGACCCCAAGTCATTGTCATGATCCAAGACTCTTAGTGTTGATTGTTAACATTATCTTGGGGGGCCCTGTGGTTTTCTTCGCGCCGGCAATTACCTTCTATTGGACAATGGCCATCGTAGGCTTTTGGACGATTGTTACTGCCACAGATCCACCAGTGTTGGTGGAACCTGCACACCGCGAATCCTTTTATCAACTTATCTCACTTGGGTTGGAGCGATTTCTTCCAACATGCTTCATTTTGTACTTTCTCTGGATGGTGAGTGTAAAACGAACCTTTAGCCGGGATTGGCTACAAAATAGCAGGTCATCACTGACGGATACTCTCCATGAAGAATCCTTCGAGCTAGTACAAGAGCCGGAGGGCGACTCGCCCCTCAGTAGACTTTTCTTGTGGTACCCTATGTTTTGGCTTGGAGTCCTTAATAATGTTACCTTTGACCGCTTGCCTGTTGATCGGCTCACGTGGCATGACCTTCAGGTACAGCCAGGTGCACTTATGACAATTACAATTATTGCCCTGATTCTTGCTTTTTGTGTCGTGGCACAAGCTTATTATGTATGGCTTCTGGGAAGATTTTGGAAGCTCTTGCTGGTATATGGTTGTATATTTGGGGGATTTTTTGTATTGGGAAATCTTCCCGGGCTCACCCTCAGAATACACCATTATATTTTTGGGCTTGTGTTTATACCGGGTTGTGCAACGCGGGGACGAACCGCATATGTTTTTCAAGGGATTCTTCTTGGGTTATTTTTATCTGGTGTCGCACGATGGGGATACGCTTCCATTGCAGAGACAAACTTGTCTTTGTTAAGAGGTGAGCCACTGGGCCAGATCGTCAGTCCTGAAATCACCGGTTTTGAATCGGGGCTCTTGTACTGGCAAAATTTGCAGCCTAACGATTCAGCTTCTGTGACAAAAGACACACCCTCAAACTCCACTATATCCCTCCTAGTAAACGATATCGAAAGGTACCGGGGGAAGTCAAATGGCACTGTTGATGTGGCGAAACTTTTGCAGGAAAACAAAGAACTCAAGGATTTATTGGATCTTGAACCGAGCGACAAACAGACATCCATCTTCTTGCGTTTGGCCAAGTATCTGGAAGAGAGACATAAGTTTGGCGATTATACCCGAGCAGCAATCTTGAAGGTTCCATCATTTGAATTTGAGGCCCCACCGCCTGGTCTTACCTAGAAAATTGTATAAACTTATGAAGACACGTGTGATGACATATTGGGGATGCTTTATTTAGACTTCTTTGACACAAGACTGAAAGCTGCAATAAGATGTAATAAATGAAATGTTGACGGGGGAGATTATCTCAGCTCAAGGTGAACGTGGGCTTTATGAATCGTGGATCTATCCTGCACGCTACCGCCGTGCGAAATGTCATTTTTAACACGGCCTGTTTTCTGCAGGACAGTTAAATAGGTTCTAAAGAATGGCCCAAAAAGATATCTGGTCAGAATTCATCCTCTTTTTAGTGAACAGAAACATGCCCAAAAGATCCACTCATAGCTTTAAAATATGAAAGAATGCACATAATGCGTTCTGAACATTCAGAAAAAGGTCATTTTTTATGCGCGGTAGCTAATTCAAAAATGGCGGTTGTTGAAATGGATGTTGCTGTAAAAATAGCGCCTGTAAAAATAGCGCCGACTAGTTGGGTCAGTCCAGATTTGGTGGTGGCCACTTTTGTGTACACCCGTACACCAGGGGACTTAGATGCGCCCTGTTGTTGAAGAAGACCCGTGCACCAGGATAGTAAACTACATCGGTACACCTCCCCACCACATTGGAACAAGTGCACGCGGCGACCGCTAGGTAACTGTGAGAGCCCGTCCGGTCTACAACATTGACACGCTACTCAAAATATTAAGCAAACGCAGATATTGTCAGTGAATTCAGTCCACAGGAATTACGCCACCCAAAGTCTGTCAGAAACTAAAGGGTTCCCATAATATAGAATATGTCCGAACTTGCCGACGATCTCTTCACCATAAGAAGCCAGTTTTACACTGGCCAGCACAGCAAAGTAGTGGAGCACGACTTTAAGCTGTTCTCGGAAGAAACACAATTGAAAGCAGTGGAGTTCCAGATCAGATCAAAGTTGGAGCTTTCACAGGATGCTTCGGGTTTGATTGCACAAGGGGAAAGCGCTTTTCCAGAACATCAAGAAGTTTTCGATGCTTTGACTGAATGGAGCGACTTACTCACCAGCGGCTCAGGTGAGTCCGCTTATTTTGCTGGGTCTGGAGATGCACAATTTGAGTTGCAGGCGGTTTTAACCGCACGGTACTTGGTGAAATACCAAAAGGATGTTGATCTGGCGATTGCGCACTTGGTGAAGTTTACTGGGCAGGCTTCAGAAAACATCTTGGAGTTGGAGCCATACTTGCTTTTGGTGCAGTTGTATTTGTTCAAGGAAAACTTGACCGAGGCCACCAAGGTGTACAAGAAGTTCGATACGTTTCCTAGCGGTGCTAGAGATGACATTGTTTACGATATCTTGGAGAGCTGGGTCAATTGTGTCAAGGGTCAGTCGGACAACATCAATGACGCGCACTATTTCTACGACGAGTTATTAACTAGAGGGTTTGATAACGACATACAGGGTAAATTCCGTATCTTGTCCGTTTTGTTTGTTATGACATTACAGTTGAAGCACTACCCTGAAGCCCAGGAATTGTTGGACCAAATAACGGCGTTGGACTACAAGGGACCGGGAACTGCTGATCTTATTGCTAACCGGATCACTTATGAGTATTTGACGAAGAGTGGCAATGATGTGTTAACATTATTGAAGGAGTTAGTAGCCACCGACCCAGAACACCTGCTCTTGACCGATTTGAAGGAGAAGAACGATAGATTTGATGCGATTGTTGAGAAATACCAAATTGCTTGAGATTCCAGGGGTAATATACGAACATAGTGAATACGAAAAACAAGAACCAAACGAAAGTAGAATGGTGGTTGTCTCTTTAGTGTTTAACTTTCTCCTGCCAGTGATAAGATTAACCAGATTTGATATCTCGTAACGCGATGCAAGAAAACCACAAAGTATAGCCTTTTATCCCCACATTAGAGCCAATCATAGCCGATTGAGACCCCAAACCTACAGAAAAAAAAACGACATTTCTAGATTTTAAAGATATTCTACTGATACACCAGCAACCTCACGTGACCCCAACAACACTTGTGCTACACACACACTATCACTCGTCCAACTTGACCACGTCACCGTTCTCGTTGAGCTTCAAGCCCTCAGCCAACAACCTCTTCTCGATCTCCTTCAACTCGTTTTCTCTCTCCAAAAGCTCTTTTCTCTTATTGAGTAAGTCCTGGTGCACTCTTTCCTCGAACTTCTTCAAGCGTTCTTCCTCCAACTTGATCTGCTCCTCCTTGGCCAAGTATCCCGCAGGGGTATTCTCTGTTTCGGCGGATTTGTCCGTCAGTGTAACATCGTCCACACTGTACTGGAATTGTTTACCTGATAACGCCTCTGTTCTGTAGTTCTCGTAAATGACGTCATGCGTGAGTTCCTTGAACTCGTTCAAGTGTGTGATTAGAAGCACGTTCTTCAATATGGTGAAGTCGTTGAACTCCGGCAACTCCACGTTGATGGGTAAAGCGTAGGCCGGGTTAAGAACACGTAACTTGACCAAATCATCCTCTTCGGTCGACTCCTCAAAGGTATTGGCACCAATGATGGCAAATGGGATCAACAGGTTCAAGTACTTGTTGTACTCGATGATCTCATCGTCGATATAATCCTCTTCGTACTCATACTCGTTGAATTTGTAGTAGCTGATGTTGTAGTTATTCAAGTCCTCCAAAATGAGGCGTTTGTTGAGCTTCAACTCGGCCGGGGTCAACGCATCGGCCTTGCTGATCACCGGCATGACATTCACGAGGTTGCTCACGTGTTGCAAGAACTTCACGTCGATTTCCGATAACCCGTGGCCCGTGGCATTGACCATATAGAGCAACACGTGGATACGGCCATCCTTGAAGCGGGGGTTACGCTTGACGCGGCTTTCTTCCAACAAAACCTCATCGTACTGGTGACGAATGAAGTCCACCACCACCTTGAAGTCTTCGTCACAATTGAGCCCGTTGGCAAAGTTGGGAGTGTCGATGATATTCAACGAAATCTTGTGGCCATCGTTATCTTCCAACTCGACGTTCTCGTGTCTCAACGTGAGCTTCTTTTGGAACGCATCCTGAGACGCCGTCAGCAGTGTGGGGACAATGGAGTTCCCTCCACATAAAGAGTTGATGAAGGTGGACCGGCCCAGGCCACTTTCGCCCACCACCATGAAGGAGAAGTTGATGGTTTTTTTGATGATTTTCCGTTTGCGCAAAGCAGACGACGACGTGTTGTAATCTTCCATGCCCATTGTCAGTGTTTTAGAGGGGATTTTTCTTTAATAGAATTCGGCGGTGTTTGAGTTTGAAGGTGAAAAATGCCTTTTTAATCGGGAGGGTTGGGTCCAGATGTTTGTTTTTGTTTGTTTTTGTTTTTGTTTTTGTTTGTTGTTAGGTATGTTTTTCAAGATCGGGATTTTTTTTCTCTGAATCTCTTTTTATCCCTTTCTCTATGGTACAGGAGTATTCTCTTGGCGTGGTTTTTCGTGCAAAGAGTGTGCTTTTTGACCTTTCAGTATACGTGAGTGAGGTGGTGATTCTTTGGATATGCTTTCGTCAAACACGTCTGAGGTTGAGCCTCGTGGTGCCTGCAGGACCATGATATTGATTCGGGCGTGTTCACGTGATATTGCCCTAATGGGGATAAATGTTTTGTATGGTGTATAAGTTTTTGTGATTATGTTCATGAGCAGACTTGGGGCATGTGTTTCTTTTCCTTTTTCTTTTTGTGTTTATTT